>JBCJKH010016503.1:12391-27320 GCA_039877255.1 Loriculus beryllinus
GAGAGCCCCAAAGGCAGGGAATGGCTTTTGTGAGGCTGTGTGCTCCACTGGTGGGATGAGGTGTGTGAGGGAGCAGCTCAGCATGAAGGAAGGAAAAAGGGCTTTTGCCCTGGGCCCCAAGGCTAAAGCAAAGCACAGTGTTTAAAATGCTTGACCAGGTTCTGCTCACATCTTTCATTTTAAAATAATGAATTATGGCCATTCCTAATTTATTGCTGGATTCTCAGAGCTGGCAGACAACCAGCGTTGTTTGTTCTCTCTTGGATTAACCCAGGCAGGTCTCTCTGTATTTCCCTGAGCTACTGCTGCCAGTGTTGTTGTTTTGAATCCTGCAGCACCAGCTAAGTCAATCAATCACCACAGTCAGTGCTGATGTTGAGACACAAATAACGTGTTAAAAGACCCCACTGTAACCCAGCAGAGGGCTGGGTGGCACTGTGAAATCAAGAGCACACGCATCCTGCCAGTGGCTGCATCATCTCATTGTTGCCTGCTGTCTGCATGGCTGCATGCACATGCACTGGGGCTTTCCTCTTGCCTGCTACAAGTTTAAGAAACTTGCCCTGATATGCTCTAAAAATCATATACTGAAACAGCAAAATACCCAATGCATCCTCTTTGTGCCTCAAATCCACTCCAGGGTAAGCAGAATGGAGAAAGGATTTGTGATTAAATAATTAGTTTGACATATTCTTAGCACATGTTTTATTAGTATTTAACTGTTATTAATTGAATGAAATACATTGTGTAACAGAATGTACCTCCTTTACAACTGCCACCCTAAAAAATATATCAGTAGTTGTACATGAGGGGAATGCAAGAATTCTTGTACAGTTTTAATTTGTCAGCATTTCGTTTGCTGCCTTCTGACCTGCCCCCCCAAATTAGTATTATTACAGCATTGTCAACTCATACTGTATATGTTCATATACATTAACTTTCTCATTTATTGGCAGCTGTGGCTTTCTACAGCACTGCGTCTTCAATGTGCAGAGATAAAGTTTATCAGGAACTTCTGTGGGTGGTAGGAACATGAATATCTTTGTGACTGTGAACTTAGGGATCAAGATTTTAGAGACAATTGTAATAGACTCAACAACTGTGTCATTCAGTGTGCTCTGCACGTGGCTAGGACTGGGTTTAAGTGCATTTGTCACAGGGATCAGTTCTTGGCTAGTGGCCAGTGATGCAATGTCTCCACTTTGTGTGTATTACCTACATAAAGATCATGCTGATGCTGGAGCAGGGCAGGAGGTATAATGGGTAGGACTTGATCTGCCACATGAGACTGTAACTTGGGCTTCAGCATATCTGGGGTTTAATGACAGTGTTCAGTACTTTCTCTTTTCCTCTGAAATGAATTCTTAGCTAGAGCATGGAGTGCAGGTTATGTTTTCTCCCAGCAGTTAAAACTATGGGAATATGGAGCAGAACTGTGCATTGACTGAAGCCCGTCTGTGGCCTTCAGAAGAACTTCCAGGCTGAGCCTGTGGCCACAGGTACAAGCAGTGGATGGTAAATCTTGGAATTTGTGCTACAACTTCGTAGGGAAAAGGCTGCCAGTTTAGCCCCCAGTTCAATAAAGTGTTAAAATGTATATTTCAAGTACATTCAAGAAATTCCTGCAGGAGGGATCATCTCTCTGCTTGGGGTGAAGCACCTGCTTAAGCACACAGCTGAGACTGTGACACCATGAGAGGGACAGGATGGAGATTGCTGTAGTATTGTGCTGTACCAGCATCCAGGAAGGGCTTCCATTTTACCAGAGCGAATTATCCCTTCAAACTGGCAGAAAAACAGTCCTAGTGAAGTGCATTTTGAGAGGTCATCCAAGTCTACCTGCAACTATAAAAGCATGATTTCTGATAAGTGTAAGTCTTACATACTCCTGAAACCTTCTAAGGAGGTAGGCTCTGCAACCTCCCCAGGCGATCTTTTGCAGTGCTTAACTAGCTGAGTTATTACCAAGTGTTTCCTAATATATAACCTAGATTTCCTGTACTCCTGTTTAACCCACTTCTTATCCCATCCACAGTGGATAAGGAAGACTACTTAATCCTTTTCTCTTTTGTGCATATGTATAATATGTGTAGTCCTTCTCAGCCTTTTCTGCAGACTATATGGGAACATTCTTCCCAGTTCCCTTGCAGCTTGTGCTTCCTACACCTCTGGTTGCGCTCAGTGTTCTCTGCTAGATCTTTTCTGTTTGGTATCTTTCTTTGAGGCTTAAATATGTTACCCTAAACTGGATATGCTGCTCCAGGTGTCAAAATCCATTGTATTCTAAGCAAACATCCTCAGGCTCGCCTACCATCACCCATGTGGCCCTTCTCTATTTTACTGTATGCAGAAGGTAAGTCACACTGTTCTAACAAACAAGACTGCAGTAGAAGTATTTCACAGAAGCAAATCCAGGGCAAATGCCTGCAGAAATGTACTTAGCATGCTTCCAGTTTGACAGAGAATTTTGTAGGTGGAGGGAGACCATATTTTTTCCCAGCTCACTTATGACCATGAAGAGGCTGATACTTGAAAGCTTTAATAAAATTGAGATTTATCTACTGCTTGTCCCCTATTCCCACTGAAGGAAATTAAATTGGTTTAACAAATTTGTGTTTTTGACAAAGCCATGCTAGCTGTTACTCATCTCCTTGTTATTTCCTGAGTGGTTACAAATAATGTGACTGTTTCTGTATTTTTCCGAAAACTGACCTTCACTCACTGCTCTTTAATTCCCCGTTACAATCTTTTCCCTCTCTGTAAGAAAACGCACTATGTGTTATTTTTTCTGTCATCGAAGTATTTACCCATCTTCAGTAAGCTCTCAAAGGTAACTAGTAATGGCTCTCAGATTGCTTCAAACAGACAAGTAGGATACCTCAGGACAAATTGTATCTGACCTAGCCAATTTGAAAGGTCTAATTTATCTAAGTACTATTTAATCTATTTTTTCCTGGTTTTCACTTGTGTTTCTACCCCTTTGTCACTACTGCTATTTCCTGCCTGATCTCATTTGACCTTTTCGGTAAAGATTGCAGAAGAAAAGCTTTAAGCACCCAACCTTTTCAGCATCACCTGGCAATAACTTTCCCTGTCTTGTTCGATAGCAGGCCAACACTTTTCCCTCGTCTTCCTCTTACTATGAAGTGTATTTGCAGCATGTTTTCTTGTTATCCTTTCTGTGCTGATGTGTTCCCTGTTCTCACTTGACCTCCTTGATTTGGGCCTTACACAGTCTAATCTTTTGTACTGGTCTTCAGCAATCTGACCTAGATTCAACTTACTAAGCATTTCTGGTGTTGGAGGTCAGTGAAGGGTTCATGATTTAGCTAAAGTGGTTTCTTATAGCACTTCTGATGGTTTTGCTGCTTTGGGATAATTTGCAATTGTGCTCTTAATAGAACTATTTTAAGGAACCATCAGCTACTCTGAGCTTGTTGCCTATAGAATATAACTTACCGATTCTGTGAGTTTATCTAAGTTGTATTTCTTCCAGGCTGTTTTCTATTTTGCTGTTAGTTTTGCTTTCCAGGGCCAGTGGGTTTTCTCATTCTGTGATAACTATCACCCAAATCACCTTCTATTTTCCTATTTCTAAACCTGTTTCTCCTGATTCTTAAAATCAAGATTAAGCAGACTTCCCTTCAGTTGCTTCTTCAGCCTTGGTAGAAAGACCTTGGCAGCATGGAATCTGTGTCCTGGGGTACCCTGTGTCCCAGCAAGTTCTCCTCTACCCTCCCTGCCATGTGCCCTCATCATCTTCAAGCCCAGTGCACTCTATGTATGATTCATCTTATTGCCCTCCAAAACAAGTAGCTCTGTCCATCTGTTCATTGTGGCTTTACTGTAGACACCCCACACCCCCCATCGAGATAGCACCTGCGTTTGTTCCCCCTGTTGTTATTAGCTAGGGATTTTCAACTGGTTCATCTCTTTCCACATTTTATGCTGTGGAGTGAGTGTGTCTATGGACAGCATTTCAGCCCTTTTCTCCCTGAACAGTGTTATCTATATTAATATTCTAGTCATGTGAATTACCCCAACAAGTTTCTCGTGCCAATTAATTCATAATTTTGAGCACGTATTAAAACTTCCAAGTCCTCCTGTTTATTCTCCATATTTCTTGCATAAGTTCTTGTGATTACTTTTTGTGATTGCACCCAGCTTTTATCAGAAACAACTCTGTGAAGTCAGCAGGTCACGTTTCACTGTCGTTTATATGAATGTCAATCCAAGTGATTCTACTGTTTGGCAAGAAGTTATTTCAGATTTACTTGCGTGAGAGTAAAGGCAGAATTTGTCCCATTGTAATGAGTTCTATGTGAAATAGGTCTAGGACAGGAGGATTAAGCATGTTTCTCTAATTGCTAGATGTGTTATATTGTATGTAATCAGTGTAGTGGCAGTAAAATATGATTGCCACACCCAGGATGTTTCATCACGGAGCCTTTTGGATCCTATAATTGTCCTTCCCTTGTTACTGTACTCACATTAATAAGATGCAGGGTTTTGCATAAGTGGGAAAATAAATTTAGAAAAAATTAGAGAACTCTGACTGAGGTGAGCTCGCAAACAGGCGACACCACAGAGCTTTTGCTACAGCAAAGCAGCAGAACGCAAGGTAGAAAAAGTCAGCTTTTGAGGTTTTATTACTTTTGCTTTGTGATGACTGGCTTTGAGCCCACACATTTCTTGAATACACAATAGGGAGTTGGGAAAGACTGCAGAAATAAATTTTATTAACACACAATCACTGCAGCACCAGACAGAATAATCTCCTTTAGTCTCCTCTAGCTGGCAGAGTCCTCTTTGTACCAGGTCAAGTCAATTAGCAGTATAATGTATGACAGGTTTTATTTAAAAAGGTTTAATTAAAGTTTTGTTACAAAGCTCATACAAACTAACAATCTGTCTTTTAGGGATATGTATTATCTAGAAATTGATTTTTAACTTAAACACTAATTTATAGACTGTCCCCTTTAATAAGTATAATTCCTTGGAAGATATTAAGGTCCTCCTGCCCCAAATAAATTCAGGTCCTGATTCAGCAAAACACATAGCAAAACTAAGGACTTCAATGAGGCCACTCATGCACTAAAAGCTGAAGGCGTGCTTCAGCACTTGGCTGCATTGGGGCCTTTCAGTATAACCACTGCCCTGATTGCTCACATTGTTCAATTCAGCCATGTCTTTACAGGGAAAGATAGTGATGTCTTTAAAATATCTCATACAGGCCATTAAAGATGGCAACTTTTCCTTCTGCTAGGTGTAGGTGATTTGTCACTAGTCCTGGCATCTTCTCAGTTCTTGCATCTAAATACAGTGGTTTACCCATGTTACCTGTGCACATATTTTCCCAAAGAATATTGACCCTTCTAATCCTTGTATTTCTGTTGTCTCCTCCACAAGAGAGCACAGGCTGGCTCCCCAGCAGCTGTAGCTAGGTATAGCTGCATTAACTTAAATGGGGCTAAGTCAGTGTATGCCAGTTGCATGCCAGAACTTTATTGAAGTAGGTTATCTTAATGAAAACTAGCTTTGTTATTCTACTGATTGCTAACTAAAAGCTTTCAGCTTATTCTTATCCTTAGAGAATAATAATATCCCCAAAAGCTGAAGAATATGTCACATTTTAGGATAACTTAGAAATCATTAGTGTATATGACCTTTTTTTTTTTTTTTGTTATTAGTCACAAGCTATATCATTTAGAATAACAAATGGGTGGATAGAAAGGATTTCTGTGTAGAAAAGATCCAAGGTGGTTTCCTGTGTCTCTCCTGGGCAGTGTGGTTATATTACATTCAAACCTCTATATAATTAGTTTGCTTCATGGCCAGGGAGGCAGGCATGCTGCATTCTGTAGTCAGCCTCAGGGACACCACAGAACCTGTTACATGTTGATAGGATGTGCAGGAGCCAGGAGTGATGGACTAGATCAGACAGTCCTTGTGCTATGAGCAGCACTGGGACAGACCCAGAAGCACCCAATTTGTCAGCTTCTACCTATGGAGCCACAATGATGCCCAGAGACTCCATGAAGCCTTGGAAGGCAGCTGTTTTCTCTTTGCAGCGTATTTGGGAAAGTTGTGCCTTTTTGTTGCGACATTTATTACCAAAGCAAAGCCCCCTCATTTGTTATTTTTACTTTCTAAATCTCTGAGACACATGGAACAGCAGGCCAGGATTTGCTTTGATTAATCTTCTATCTGGTTCTACTGAGTTCTTCCCCATGGTATAAATCTGGACTGCGGCTTGTAGGGGGTTGTATGCTTTAAAAAAACAGCCTCAGCACCAAAACCATTCAAAGTAGCAAGCTTTTGTTGCCCTGAATAGTCTGAAAACCAAAATATAATTCAAATGCTACTATTTCTGCCACCTTGAGCCCAACAGATGAAGCAGGGAAGGAAGGTGTGTATCTGAAATGCGTGACTGAAGAATGAAATGGGGGGCAAGCAGAGGGAAAGGGGAAAAAGTGCATTCATAAGAACTGTAGAAGGGAATAGAAAAATTCTGTGTTACAAGTCCCACACTGATGGCTGCTGTCACAGGTCACTTGATTTCAGTGAGACCTCTGACACAGTAAGCTGCACAGGCTATTTCATCTAGATGGCCTTACTTGTTTCAGCAAAGCTATTGGGTGGGGATGCCTGGCCCTAATATACATCACAGGCTGCCTGCAAGCTAGAAGAACAGGCTTGCTCATTTAAAACTGAACCAAGCTTTGAGTTTATGTTTGCAACAGAGGAACATAAGAAATTAAATTGTTTGGGGGAGGGGGAAGGAATCTGAAATCTTATAGATTCTCAAATCAAACTCTTCAAGGTTTGTCCAAGATGAATGCCCAGTCGTCCTGCAAGTTATATGCGTGTCAGTGAAAGCATATTTTACAAAACCCAGAAGTGCCTGTGATTTGTTCTGGAGGTCTGACCTGTGCAATTAAACAGGAATATTTTCACTGATTGGATTTATTGTTGGTCAGTCAGGAAGTGTGGGATTCCTTTGCATGCCATTTTACAAGTCTGTGTGTGACCCTATTGTTGACAGTATGTGGGATTAAGGGAGAGATGAGTATTTAAGGATTTAAGTGCTATTTCCCTGGCTCTGTATATACACACACACGGCTAGCTCTGGTGGAATGGCTGTGTTTGAGTGTGCGCAAACTCTTACAAGTGTGAGCACCAATGGAAGGCGGATGCTGAGAGGCAGGGTGTTGGGGATCAGCTTCTGTGCTGTCTGATGTTGCAAGGTGCTGAATGCCAGCCAGTGCCAGGTGACTAAGCTTCCAGGTACATGAGTAAGTTTCAAGGTCCCGCTGTGTTCACAGACACTTAAGTGTGTTCTTAAAAACACAGTTGAGTTTGGGGCCACATGGATCAGCATTTGAAGAGTTCAAGCCCAGAACTGTAAAGCAGAATAAACCTCCATGTGCCTCATGCGTTAACCCACTCTTTCATCCACCCTTTCCTTCCCTCCCCTCCAGAAACAGTCTCACCCAGTTTTACTGTACTGTGATGGAAAATAAGAACCAGAACGCACTTGGGCTTCCTTTTCCGCTTTTTCAGTGTCCAAATAGGTCCCACAGAGCTTCTCACAGAGAGATTTTGCTTCTCCCAGTCACAATGGGATAAAATGCACACAGCATGAATCCTAAAAGACAAAGTACAGCGGAAGGCAGAGTTGCAATGAGAATTAAAATATCTGCAAATGAATTTAGCATCCACTGTCCTTTTAATGTTTGGAGTGATCTTCCTCTTGAAAAAAAAGAAATTGAGATCGACACACAAACTTCCTCTGCTTCCTGGAATTCTTACATATTTTCACTATGATAACATGATTTGTGTGTGTGTAAATGCGAGGGGAGAGGCGGCCGAAAGCTGGCGGAGAAGCCCCCCTCCCCCTCGGCCCTGGGAGAATGCCTGCAGCATGAGCTCAGCTGCTGGGCGCCAGGCGGGTGTCACACACTTCCACGAGCAAATTCGCAGTGACATTAAGAAAGGAAGATCTGGGGCCCTGGTCTCCGACGTGTCCGCAGCGCCTGCGACACAGCTCCGGCAGAAAGGGCTGTTTGTTTGGTGAATTATCACATTGTTACCCGTGGAGGGGGGTGGAAATATGTGAGCAGTCCTGGGGTTTGCTCTAGTATGGGCACAGAAATGGGTTTGCTTTTAAGTTAGCTTTCTTTGACTGAAACGCAGGTCTTTGCAGTTCTGCTTCTCCCTGCCTCCTCCCTCATATAAATACCCTTGGAAAAAAAAGGTAGCCCACAATTAACCATAAATTAAATCCTTTATGGGTTTAAGATAAATAGTTGATGGGAGCTTAGGAGGAGGATCTAGGCACAAAGCATGTCTGCATGGCATGGTGTGCATCTGAGAAAACAGAATTTAAATGATTTGCATATGGCCACCTAAATATTTAATGGGTTTGCACTTTAGGAAAGCAGGCTTAAAACAGTGCTGTGCAGCCTGTCGTCTTATCTGGCTCTGCTGGCTATGTTAGGTCAAACATGTTGTTATTTTAGGCCTGATCCTGGAATTCCAGAAGCTGTCGGGAGCACTCGGCACCATTTTAAAGGGAGGCTGCTCCATGGTGGTGTATCTGCCTGCAGCTGCGGCCAGTACACAGATTTCTAAAGCCGCTGGAGTGTTCGAGGCTCTTTCAGCCCGAACCTGACCACGTTATTCCCTTGACAAAGGAGCTTCACTGTAGCATGGCATCAGTTCTGGAGCTGCCTTACAGCCCCTGCTTTCTTTCCCCGGCCCCCATCCCCCATGGCCCACTGTGTACATGCTCCCGAACTCAGCTGAGCATTGCGTGAGCGTGCAGGGCTGAATGCACATTCACAGGAAACAAAACTGAGATACTTTCAGAAATGCACACACAAAACACTTGTGGACAGCTACAGGCAGGTGCAGTGTTTACGCTTCAGATGACCATCCAGTTCTACAGCGCGGGACGGGGCCATTCGGATGAGGCTGCTCCCCAAGGCCACAGTGAAATATTAACTGAATGGGAAAGTTAAATAAAAAGAAGCAGCTCTTCCCACTGGAATTGTAGCATTCTCTCCTCTTCACATTCTTTTGAGCTCATTCATTTCTTTGAGCTGCAATAACAAGTCAGCTCTTTGGATATAGTGAGACTTGTAATGGAGAAGAGAGAGAAATTCTCTCAGAAGCAAAATCCTGTCCTGCTGTACTTTTTTGCAGTGATCACTACACTTTTCCCCCAGCTACAGACAGGATTCTTCCCCTTCTAGGCAGCCTAACTCTTTGGCACGGATACCTGATCCCTGTGGTTCAGTGATCAGGTCTCCCATCACAAACATAACATCCAAATACCCAGCATTTCTGGAACCCTCACTCCAAGTACTCCATCATCCAAACACAGCGGGTGAGGAGGCAAATAGCCCTAGGGTTTCTTAATATCATGTAGAGTCAGGTTTTACTGGCCCAGTTCTGGTTATCAGAAATTCCTGTTGACACCAATGGGAGTTGCAGGTGCTTGAAAACCTCTAATATGTATGGATCTCTTCATTCATCGTTCAGCTGCAGCCTTGTCTGGACAGGAAGACAGTAACCTTTAAAGAGCAACACTTCACAACCATTAAGCAACTACTATTTTATGCATTTGTATCACAGTTGGCTCCAAAGCCAGCCTTGGCAAATGTCTGGGAGTTTCTCTTGAGAATCATTTTGTCTGTTTATTCTGCTGTTCTGTTTAAGGTGTTTAAACACTGTTTCCCTGATCCTTCTTCATTAGAGGTAATTGAATAGTTTTGAAGCCCGATCATTGTTTGGCTGAGTCCTCCAGTCAACAACCCACTGATTGAATAATTGCTCATGAGATAGGAGACACAGAAAGAGAAGTTTATCACAATTTTCTAGCAGTCAGAACATTGTCAAAGTGCTTGGCAGGCCACTAATTACATTTTTATAAACAGCTAAGGATTTGGATCTTGCCAGAATGCAGAAAGGTCCCTGTAGCTCATGATTTCAACTTCCCTATAACTTTGCCCGTGACTTGAGCAACAACAGCCTTTGCACAGGCTCTTCACTTGGGGGGAAAATATTCCCTGTGGTTTCTTTGGAAAGAGGTTCTGTGCAACCCCAGGTGCCAGCCCCTTCCTGCAGGCTGCTGAGCAGCTCTACATTTGTTCTGTGCTAAGAGATTTCCTTTCACCATCCCCCAGTAAGACAGCATTTACCTTCTGCCTAAGGCAGAACTTCAGCTCAGCCATGCCAATTATAAAAGATGCCTCCCAAACGTGTATTCCTGGTTTCCAGAGTGACTCTGAGGTGCTACCACACCTATCGTTAAGAGTGGCTAAAAGTTACCAAGAGGCAGTGTGTGGTCACAGGGAGTCGCATACCGTCGTGATGAGCGTAACATGAATTGCTAACTAGACAGTCAGGAACGCTTGGATTCTCAATCCAGAATCCCAAACTGACAAACGCAAATCTCTTTCTTGCGTGGGTGAATTGCTGTTTGGCTCTCTTTGTGTTGCTGGGAAGTATCATGCCTCGCTTTTCTCGTATATGTTATGCCCAAAGGTGCACTTACCTGCTTTTTGCCCTCTTTGGACTGCATGGGCAGTGGTTGGAGGTGCTCAGAGCATTGGTTGGTCAAGCTGAAGGGGTGGGTTCTAAATGGCTGTCAAACAGGGATCATTAATACTGAAGATGTGAACTATCCTATTAAAAGACAGGACTTTCTGGAAAGAAATGTGATAATTTAACATTATACCTGCTGTGTTTGTATCACAGCTTAGCTGGCTGTATCAGAGGTGAGCCCCAACTGAGTAAACTGCTCTTAGCTGCATGTTGCTCCATTTCCTTGGTGTTAACTTCAGTTTAGCTGTTTGGAAAATACTTTCCCATAGGCCCTATAGAAATTGTGATCTGTGTTCATACTCTTATCTTACAAAAACCTTTAAAATAGTGTGAATCCTGGTGAAGTTGCTTTCATCCTAGGACTGCTGCCTCCCCAAAGCCACAGGATCATTGCACCAGAAACTGTAACAAGGTCTGTGATAAGTGACCATAGGGCAATGCAGCTAGAGCAGTGGCAGGAGTACTGCATACAGGGAAGGGAGCACAATAATTTGGCTAGCAGGCTAGGGTCACCTGTGGTATAGGTATTTCGAATTCATCTAATTAAATAATATTAATTAATGGTGGCTCTGTTTTCTGGAATAGTCGTGGCTGTTCTTCCTTGTCTAATAATGGACGAATGCCACCAGCTTCAAAAGTGATGTCTAAGAACTGATTAAGGAATATTGTTCAATTTAAGGAAGAATTAAGTCCTACGTATATGCTACTACGTCCCCACTAGCACAGAATGGCTTTTTGTTGTTCTCTGTCTGGAACGTGAGCAATTTATAGTCTCTTGCTGCATCTAATTAGAGGATCTGATCCTTAAATTGCAGCAGTAGAGGCTTGCGATTAAGTCCAACGTTTCCAGGCTCTATCACTGGAAGAAAAAAAAGAAGGCTTCATCAAAGACTCAAGAGATGCAACATTGAAAATCCAAAGTCAGATGCAGCCAGAAGAAAAAGGCGCGATCTTAAGCAGATGCGTGCCTGTCTTGGTTCAAATTCACAACACAGAGTGAAGGTAAACTGCATTCAACATAGATATGTGGGAAGAACTTGGACCTGTATAGCTCCCTCCTTGGTACTAACCAAGATAAAAATACATCAGGATTACCAGCATCTAGGAAACCAGCATATGGTGCTACTGCAGAATGTAATACTAATATATTTTAGAGAACCGCTGTTTTTTTTTTCTCTTTTTGTGCAATTCCCCATTAATCTAGATGCCATTCATTCTCTGCCTGGATTTGTCCCACATTTTTCCCATTAAAAGAGAGTATATGCTTGAATTACTTGAATTGCCAAGTGTTTTGTTCAAATAGCTGTGACAGAAATAACTTTTTAGTAGCCAGGTTAAATAGTCCCCTTCACTGCTTATTGTTGCTGTCAGCCCCTCTGCATTGATTAGGGATCATACTGCTGTTAGTGGCTTGGGAATTTGCAGTGCTGCCTTTTCTCTCTGACTCCCTCTTTTCTTTTTCCTGCAAGAGCAAGATCTCACCATAATCTGGGAATAAGTTGTTTTCAAATACTTTAGGAAAAGCCAGAGTGCTCAAAAGGAGTTGAGGTTCATTTCCAAGCCAGCTGAAAGTTGTATTTGAATGAGCATGTCTGATCCTTTACTAGTGTAAATAGCTGTGCTTCCATGGGGCTATACTATTCCCATGAAGTAGGCATCAGCCGGGTGACTTCCCCTATGACTGGAAGTCATCTACCCACATTTTCAGCCCTCCCCTGACAAAGCACAACTTCCCTCAATTTAATGCATAAACTGCAGTTGAGGCTGCTCTCCGTAGTAGCAGGTGCCTAAGAACTGCAGAGCAGGGTGATCACCATCACCTTTCTGATGAGGAAATGCCTTCTTTGGTTCAGTCCCAGCTGCACTAGAAGGTAGGGAGGGAGGCTTTTCATGTACTTCACAGTTTTTACCTGCAAAGGTTAGACCAGCTGGTCATAGAAGAGCTGCACCTTTTTCTGTTGTTCCCTGCACTGTACAAAAACAAGTGAGGATGAAGTGACGAGACAAAAGAAAATGCAATGCTGTTGATTCTGTCATTTCTGCCACTGCTGTCAGCCCTGAAGCTTTTGTATTTTAGTAAACAGAGAACGCATTATGACACGCAAGTGACTTGAGAAAAGTGATGGTAAACAGATTTCTTTTGGGGAGAAAAACATAAAATCAAAACCATGTTCTGAACACTGATATTGATATGCATCAGAGAGAGCATGCAGCAGAATTGTCAGTGCCCCTCATAAAATCCTACAAATACTATCGAACTTTCATAAGCAGCTAATGAGTGAGTCATAAATGTCCAAAACCTGTGGACTCTTGTGCTGGTCTGCGAAGTCCTCTATCAGTGGACAGATAACCACTGCTAAGCTCATGGTACAGTAGTACAGCAGGTCCTGGTCACACTGGCATTCAACAAGCAGTAGGGCAGAGGCAAACCCACCTCCACCTGGGAGTGTTCCCTTTGGGGAAGGGAGGGCAGCAGAGTGAGTAGCTGGGATCGGAGGCATGAGCATGGCAAAAGGACCAAGAGAATGACTTAAGGAGTAGTAGGGACAAATGAAGAAACACTGTGAAGTAATGCATGAGGTGACTGGGAGCAGGGCATGGGCAGGGGAACATCAGAATGCAGGGGGTCAGGCTGAGAGGAGACCCATGCCCAAATTCCTAATGACAGTGATATTATCCTTTCTTTCTAATCTTTACAAGTGCTAACAGTTCAACTATCACTCTCAGCCCTAATGAACTGACTTACTATACCCACCATCCTTTTGCACTTGCATGTTGTGTAACTTGCTCGTGACAGATCTGTCCCTAAAAGTAGTTAAATTCAAGCTGTTTCTTGAGCTGTTTGAGAAGCTGTATGAGGGTGTACCTGTCTCCTAATTCAGAGATGCTCCGTGAGATCTTTTGAGCAATTTCCTTTTAGGGGTGAGGGGAACATGGTGCCATTTCTCAGGACAGTGCCTTCTTGTTAATTTTAATAATGTATATTTCTGGATGGGTGCCATAGTTGTGCAAGTTCTCCTGATATCATATTGCGTATAAAAATACATCCTAATAGCTGGTATTTGTTCCTGCACTGAAGGGATGCAGGGCTTTATTTTTTGGCTCAGGAAGCCTGACACTAGTTGAGACAACACACATTTTTGTACAAGGCAGCAGCCACGAGCAAATGGATGCATATTTATATGACAGGATATGCTCAGTAGCCCTGGGAAACCAAGATTTGAAATCAATAATTTCTAGTAAATCACAAACTGACATTGGCAACATTCTAGTCTGACTGACTCTGTATCATCACAGACACTCTTCCTTAATAAACAGAACATACGATGTTTCATGCATTGGTTTTGCATTTTCTTGACAACTGCATAAAAGTATAATTTCCATGCTGGATCCAAGGGATCTCTGACAAAGGGAAGAGGGTAACATTTGTTTCTGTGGGCTTATGCTTTTAAATCTCAGGGCCAATTCTGCCATCAGGTAGTTTATGAATATTCATGTAAATTGTTTTGAGTTGAAGAATATGTAACTTTGCCATGTATCTGGCATAGAAATTATAGTTTGACAGTCATGAAATAGAGAATGCTTTAAAAAACAGCATCAGCTCTAGCAAAGAGGACAACTCTAGGAATGAAAAGGAAAATTAAGGAAGAAAGATGTGTGTTTCCTGAAAGGAGCAGAATTATGTGATCCTGTCTTAAAAACAGTGAATATAGAACTGTTTTTTGCAGACTTAAATTTTTAAAACAATTGGAATCTCTTGTATCAGGTATGGGCCGGAATCTGACTTTCTGTTGACTTCTAAAGGAGCTGAGGCAGGTCTGTAGGTTTCTGATCATTGCATATGTGTATGAACTGTATGATCCAGCAGTGAGAAAGCAGCAAAGCTAGAATTATTACTAAGCCTTTTTTGCATTATTGTATCTTCTGAGTGGTGCCTTACTTGCAGTCAGGTACAGGAGTCAAATAAGTGTCCTATTGCGTAGGCCTATTGCTAACTTGGAAATTCAGAAAGCAATGCCTGTCACTGTTTGCTCGTGATCAGATAGCCCTTCCATGAGCTGGAAGCTGCTTTTGTGCCCACTTGGCTGCTGGAGCTCTGCAGCAACTGACAAATGTGAGAACGCTACTGAATATAACACTTGGGAGAAAAGGCATCTCCTGGGTAGTGACAGGCATTGCAAATGCAGGCTCATTTAAATGATGCCTGTGTACTTGCACGTATACTTTCAGTTGAGCTTATGATGGCTTTTAGTCTTAGATGTAACAGAGGCTGCAGATGAAACATGCTGCAACCTCAGCCCTGCCACCCTGTGCCTCA
>JBCJKH010016505.1:0-22693 GCA_039877255.1 Loriculus beryllinus
GCAGCTACTTCATCTCTGGGAAGGAGCAACGCCGCTACCCTAAGGCCTGCTATGGATACAGTGACAGCGTCAACCCCTACTGCTCTTCACGTTTTGTCAGCCACAGCATTAGCAATATACAGGTGAGATAGGTTAATATGTGACAGCTTGACCATCTATAGGCTCTCCTTTGGACTAAAGAATGCCTTAAGAGAAGAGTATTCTCTCCTCCTTGATGTTGCAAGGCCAGCTCTTCAGCTGTACATCCAGGTAAAGAAATCAAAGTCACTGTAGCCACCACACTGTACACCCACTGAAGGTAAATACACACAGTAAATTCACTAATTTGCCCTGTAGGGACAAAGCAGCATGTCATTTACAGAGCTAAACCAGTTCTCTGCCTTAGCCACAGCCAACACCTGAGGCTATTTCAGAGCAAAGCGCTTTTCCATACAAAGAGAAGAAAGACATATATAGGTCATTCTGCTCAGAAATTAGAGGAACAGAATGATGAAAGACAAAAATAAAGAAATGACGATTTCCAGAGGAGAAAGACATATTTCTCTGTCAGTGACTGTACAGTAATATATACATAAAAGCACCATTTTTTCCCTGCAGACAGCCACGACTTTAGTGTATTAAAGACACAGACTGTTGAGAACTACAAACAAGTTTCCTAGACCCACAGAAACCCCAAGAAAAGATTTCTGGGATGCTCAGGTCTCCTTGCTCCAAGTCTAACGGCAACAGCCTCTCTGATCCCAAGCAGGCTGTCACCTCCTAGTGCCTCAGTTTCCCCACTGCTCCCTTGCCAATTGCGGTATCTCTCATCTCCACTCTTCATAGGGGCATGAAGAAGTATAATTAAAAATGCAAAGCACTTTGAGATCCTTGGCACAGGCATGAAGGAAAAACTTGGAAAGAGTGCAGCCGTAGAACAGAAAGGAAATTCCTGCCTGCCCCCCTGCACCTCATCAGCTGCCAAGCTGGAGCATGAGATTTAATCACGTCCATTAAATTTGCCTGCATAACTACAAATATTACTGGTGGGTGAAGTGATCCAACCACCTTGTTTACATTGTGTTCGACTTACTGTCTTTGCTGAGGCAAAGAAAATTGTAACTATATTTACTGACTGACCTCCTATATTAGGCTGCCAAGAGATCAGCACTGAAGTTCTTACATTATTAGTAGAGTCATGCTAGGTCAGGAAACAGACATAAAGCCCCACGGCTTGTGAATATCAAAGAGCTGGCACAGCAGTTTCTAGTGAAACCTGAATTGGCAACTGTCCTCTGATAGGAAGGCAGCAAAAGAAACACATCCCCTGTTAGGAACTAGACAGAAGCAAGGGAGATACCTGCGCCAGAGAAGTACCAGAAAGTCTGGGAGGCAGTGGGTAGAAAGGAGGTTACCCTGCTAACCACACAGTCACAGACAACTGCGGTTTGAGGTGCCTAATCTGAGGCACCCAAAGGGACTCAATACCCAGAAGGCATAGGGCTTGGCACCCTTCAAAAGTAATGATCCTTTTTGCTGTATCTCGGGCTGATGACCTGAAAGGCATTTAAAACACATAAGTCAGTTTTCCTTTACACACTTTTCACTCAAACTGCATCCCGGTAACATGCTAACATTCATCCAGTGAAGAAAAGGAAGCAAAAGGAACACAGAGACAATCTTTTTAGCAAATTTTGATTAGCCTTTCCTATTTCAGACTGACTCCTTTTCATAAACATCACCTTTCACCTCCCAGTATGCATATGTATCTCGGAGGCAAAACACAGGCTGGATAGACCTACACCTTTCTTCGAAAAGGTGACACCGTCACCACATTCATTCTGGCTATTTTTTGTCACAGCAGCTTAATGGGGTAGGGTTGTGATATTGTCCCTTTGGGATGGCTGAGGAAGTAAGATGACTGCCAAGCAGGTATTTGGTGCCTAAAAACACTGGTGGCTATCAAGAGAGCATGTGCTTAATGACAATAATTAGCACACACTTTGGTACTTTCAAAAATCTTGAGGTGACTGTCTCACTTCAGCAACTAAATTCACTTTAAAACTCTGGAAGCATCTTAGTGCAACACAGGATATCCACAGCACATGAATGTAGGACTTTTCCATTTCAAGGGACCATTTTTCTCTGTGGACTGCATAAACATCTTGAGCACATTTTGCCAGGAAAGGCCTATCTTGGCAAAGAGTAAATAGAGTAACAGCACGCTGCAAGTCTGTTCTTTTTCTAGTTTATATGACGCTAAACCAATACACGGCTTAGATGGCTTGATTTAGAAAGAATGTGAAATGGAAAGGCTTTCTCAAGTGCAAGACATCTCACAATTTCCAGTTAGCTTCTGTGTGGCAGCCAGCTCTGCAAGAAAGATTAAACATCTGGTTCCTTTGAAACACCCTCTTTAAATTCTCCAGAGGGGAGTGCATCTGACACAAAGCACGGCATGAACTGAAGCAAGGTGTCAAGAAAAGTTATTTATGGTTAAAAAAAACAGAAAAAACCAGTACCTGGGATTTTAATCTTATCTCAGTATTAAGCACAGAAATCCTGACAGGGAAGGGTTGGCACTTGGCCTGCTCCATTCAATCAGGCTGGGAAGTTAAAGCAACTCAGTCAGTAGAACAAGTGATATATGTGGACAAGAAGGAAAGAAAACGGGCCTTCAATCAAAGTGTTAACACGCCTGATAGTCATGAGCCCTGCACCTTAAAATGCACATGAGGAATGAGCTGGGATCATCTGGATGAGAGGAGATGAGCTGCTCCAGTAACCTCTGGGGACCTGTGGTCTCTCAGGAGGTAGAAGTCAGCACTGAGATGTGGGTATTTATCCAGATGATAAAATTCTCCAGTGAATTGGGCTGGGCAGCTGAGCAGAGGCATAACTTTGTTAACAGCAAGCCATGGTCTGCCATCCACCCTTGGGTTCAACTAAAGCAACATCACCAAGTGAGCCAGGACTTGATCTGGAGAGAAAAGTGACCATTGCTGTGTCACTCTGCAAAGACACCTGCAGAAGGCGGTTCTAGGTTATAAACCTGAAAGGGAGCTTTTGGATAAGCAGGTTTATTCCTCTGCCATTACAGGCTTTCAAGCCTTGATATAATCTCTACATGCCTGTTCTACAAGCAGTTCCAGCTACCAGCACCCACTCCTCATCTGCCTGAATCTGTATCATGCTAGCAACAATCTATACCAGTTCCCAAGACCAGCAATACCAATCTGCAATGAATTAATAGTATCAATCTCACAACAAAACCTCACCACTACTGCCTACCAGCTTCTCCCCCTACAGGAACAGGGTCAATGGAAAACCAAAGCTGAAGTGTGCTCTCACTGGCAGAGCAGACTCATCAGATTCAGCTACAAGCAACTGGCAGGAGAGTGTGAAAAGGCACATGCTGGTGCTGCTAACAGTGTCCTTATTTGTACTTGGTGGAGACTCCTTCTGCTGGGGTTTTCACACAAGCACTCTCTTGTGTGGCCAGAAATCTGAGGGCTGATAAAAAGAAAAGGTTACTGTGCCTACAAGCAGCAAAATTCTGAATTACAGTGCCATGAGCTGGAAAAGGCCAGCCGATACCTCACCTCTTCTTCAAGACTACTTGCTGTGTTCCCTACAGTTTTCACCTACCTAGTTTTAAACACTCCAGTCCTGGAGGTTCAGCCAATTGCTATAAAGGATTGTTTTGCAGAGGAATATTGTCTTTCTGAGAAATTCTTTTCCAATATGCTGCTGAGTGTTTCAATTTAAGCATATATATCACTGCCCTAATCAAAACATTTGACTGCTATGGCCCCTAAATTTTACAGATAGGGATTTGGCTCAGAGGCAGAGTTTTGAAAGTTTTTAAATATCAGAATGATTTGTCCAATCTCACAGAGGGAGTCTATGCCAAAGAAAGGAAACAAACTCAGGATCTCTATATTTCCTCGCACTCAAACCTTTTTTCGCAACTTCGCAAGAAGTTCGCAAACTTCGCAAGAAACTCATCCTTTCTCTGCTAATTTGATCATTTGGTGTTTCCTGATGCTTGGTCAGTCCTAAACATGCTTAAAGACTTCCACTCCCAGGAAGCAATTATCCTCTGACGTCCATCTTCACTGTATATACAGATCAGTCCACTGGAGGGGAGACCAATGAAAGCTCAGTCTTAAAAACATACAGACAGGGGGGTTGTAATTCTCCAGTCCTCTGCTATATATTCGCCTGTGCACTTCCAGCCCATAAAGTTTATTCTGAAAGCTCTGTATGTTTAAAGCAGATCTGCAGGACCTTCAGCAAATCCTCCCATGAGGGCTTGAAGCAGAGTACTATTTGAGCAAAACATGACTCTCTCACCAATGAAAATTACAACCAAGCCTTTTATCTGGGCAGGTTGAGGCCAGGAACTGTTGATACTCAACGTATTTTAAAAATAATAATAAAAAAGCCCTCCTGTGAGTAAACACCCAATATAAACTGCTGCAGGCTTTAGGGGCAGCAGCTCTGAAGGATTTGTGTTTGAGTTTTGAAAATGCACAGCATCCAACCAGAAATGGGATCATTCATGTTTCTGAACTATTATTACAAGAAAGCAATTCCTTAACACATATGTAAGGTATGTGGCTCTCAGATTGCAAAATTGGTGTATGCTGTAAAACCCAAATTCACCAAGCAGTCAGTCAACAATACATATTAAAATGATGGATTTTGTCTGTATCAGATGACAAAATATCATAATATAATCACGGATCAACAAGGAAAAATCCCACATGTAAGAAGATTCTGCACCTGGTGACAACAGTAGCACCACCATATAGCTAGAAACGTGGGGTGGAAGATGCTAATTTGATTAACAAAAGTAAACTGAAGCAAAGCCTATACCCTTGGCTTCTTCCCAGGGGTCTCACACATGGCCAAAGAGCAAGTTGAAACCTCTTCCAGCTGCTTGTGCCCCATTTAGCTTTGTGCTGGATGTGCCCCTTTCAAGTGAATTAAACCCCATTTGCATCACTCAGCGAGAGGTTTTACCACTTCTTGTGATCACACATGTCATGTCAAACATCCAAAGCCTGCCTTCAATTCCTGCCTCACCACCAGGCATTCCCCCTTCATGTGACAGGGAAGCTTTTTGGTCAGATATAGGTATAATCACTTCATAGGAGACCATCAGATCCTACATCCTGAAACAGAATGAGGGAGTTACTCAGCCTGCTGCAGGCATGTTTTCTGTGCACAGTGGTTCCAAACCACCGGTAACAAGGAAGTGACTCATGCCGGTTACAGTAAGTCTACTTCCAAGCACCATGCAGAAATCAAGTGAGACTGTCTGGGAAAATAGCTCTGTCATAACCAAAGCACCTCCCCAAGCCCACAGCCTGCACCAGGGCCTTCCTTCCCTACCCCTCCTTTCAGGTGCTGTCCAAAGCAGAAATCCATGTCTGCTGCTAGCAGTTTCTGAGTTGCTGGGAAGCAGCACAAGCTGGGATGCCTGACACAACTCATACCCTCTGCCGAGACTACTCTTGAGGCAGCCTACATGTTTTGCCTTTTACTGCATCTTCTAACAGCAGCCAACTACGCAAAGGTTGTGCAATGAAAATATAAACATAACACGGACAAGCTTTTATCTTGTTTGCCATCCATGGAAAAGGAGATGTTCATTCTTTTCTCATGCAGTTGCAATTAGAGAAGTGACTTAAGAAGCAGAAGCAATTCCAGTCCAGAAACAAAGCCAATGCAACACAAATTATCTTGGTCTCACCATTCCCCCTGGTGAAATCTCCTGCAGGTATATGGCCCTGTGATGTGAGTGGCTTTAAGAGATGAAGGAAATATAGGAAATGGTGCACCTCCAAATGAGGCTCCCCAGGTCAGTGGGACACAAGCACCAGCCTTCCCCTCCTTGCACAGGGCTGCAGAACACCTTGCCCTGGTTTCTTCTATTTCTGCGTGTCCAGAAATGCAATAACTTTATTAAAAGACCCAGTTCACCTAATCTGGGAACTCAATCCATGCATGCTCTGTAGGTACCTAATGAAGGAGTCCTCCTTAAATAAGCTATGATCTTCAGCTCCCCATATCGTCCATAGTGAAAGGTGGGTGCCTTTGAAAGCCTTCAGGTGAGATTCTGTCTACTTGAATTTAGGAGCCTAATAAGCAACAGTTAATGAATCATCATGTTGCCTTTGGATTTATTCTCCTGAGTGTATCTGAGTTAAAATCTTATGAACTGCTTCACATCTTTTACTCAGATATTTTTCTTCTATCTTGAACTTTTCAGATCAGGATTTGAAGCTACAAACACCTTAATTTCTATTCAATGATGCATGTGCTTGTTCTATCCACAGGCAGTTTTCCTCCTGCTTTCATAGCCATGAAAGTCGGTTGTTCTTCTTTCATCATCTTTAATGTAATAGAACAGAACATGAAGCATCTATTGCCAGCAACTCATAAATCTCCTGCTTGATGTGGCTTTTGGTCTCCAAAGGGCACAGTGGAAAGCATCACATGCACCAGTCTGCTCCCTACATGTCCTATTTGGAAAGAAAAATGGATCAAAAGGAAGAAAGCCTTGTAAGAGATACCTGCAGATATGAAGAGTTACTTTCATCTGGTAGGTTTCTGCCTGCTCCCAAGGTCAAGAGAATTCTGAATTTTCATAAAATAATGCATGTTTAGGACGATGAGACTCAAGCTGAGGCTTGTCCAAATTCCAGCATGCTCAGCTACACCTCCAGTGGGACCTTCTGCCAGCCATAGCTGTAGGACCTCTCTGGCAGTTGGATTGCATTTTATCTCCACCAGGCCCTGAAACTATGACAGTAACTTTGCACACCTGAGCAGCAGTGGTGTATTTTTGAGCTGGATCTCAATTCAAATCAAACAGTTAATTTCACCTCCAGGTACCACCGAAGCATGGGTAACTACCATAAGCAAGGCCACTGCAGGAACAGAAATCTGACTTGGCACTCGTGCGGAGTGAGTGCCACTCTGCTGACTTAAGCAACTTTTCCTTTCTTTGCATGCTGAGCATGGACAGAATCTGACCTTTCAGTTATGTAGCCTCAATCTCAAGTGGCAGCAGGCAGGGAAGAAAACACTCTTACAATTACAAGGGTGCTAATAATTATGAGGATGCAGCTGGAAGAAACTTCCAGTCTCCCAGATTAGGAAGGAGTCCAGCAAGGAGTCCATGAGTCAGGTTTGGGTTTCCTTTTTTGCAGCACACAAGGATGTCTGAATTGGGGGCCTGGGCCCTTTATCGGCTAAGAGGAAGACACACTACAGAGGATGGCACAAAAAGGAGAGTAAGATTAATAAGGAAGTCAGACCTGTTCTCCCCTTCTTTCCTATTCCCCCATTTGGACTGCATTGATCACATACTTCCATTGTTACTTTGCAAACTAGCCTACTGATGTCTGGCTTTCTTAGGTATTATGTTGTTGTCTTCAGAGAAGACTTTTAGTACAGACTTTGATTTTATGCAGTGCTCTAAGAATCTCCATTCTACTTCGGATCAAAGCAAAGAAGCACTAAATTTCAGATTTTGACACAATTCCTTTTTTTTTTCTCGTCATGTTCAGTCATTTTAATCAAAGATTTAACGCTGCAACATTCTACTATTTTAAATTACTTTTACACTACAGAAGTGTTGCCCTTGACTGATTTAGGCTACACAGCTTGGCAGAAAGTCTCTTGTGAAGCTTATCTATTTTTCAGGAAAATATGTGACACAATACGTGGCTCCCAGGAGGATGCTGACAGAGCAGTAAGCATTGTGTGTTCAAGTGTGGCTGATCCAGAGCCAGAGCATTGCTCATGCAAAGAACTGCTTGCCAGCAAGGGAGGAGAGTCTCTACGCTCAGGATGCCAACACATACCCAAGTGGTTGCAGCTCTGCAAGTTAACTACGAAACAGCTTACTCAAAGCAACTGCTTCCGTGAAACCTGGGGCAAAAGATACTCCTTTAAATTTCAGTGAAAGGTATACAAGCATTGCCAGTGAGAGACACCCTTGGAGATCTTCACTATTACCTACCCAAAGGCAGCGGCTGGGTGAGCACTATGTGTCACTGTGAGACACTTAAATGATAGCCAGGGCAAAGATATCCAAGATAAGGTAAGGAGAAAGGGATGGAAGAAAGGGCCAGAGTGCCTGGCACACTCTGGAGCTGATGGGAAGCCACGCCAACATCCAGGAGAGGGACGGCAGAGAAGTGTGAGCCTAGGCAGGAAAGGAAGATACCAGGGAAAGTAAGATCAACTACACTGCACTTCCCTGAATAAAGAGTAAGAAGCCCATGCTTCAGCATCTGAGCCAACAACTAGCCTGGTATGATTCAGCCATTAAATTCCAAGACTTAGGAATATGACTTCTTCTCTGAGACTACTGACCAAGACAGACATTTAGAGGATTTCCTGTGCTCATCTCTGAAGCAACGTCACCCATCCTGTAGTCCACAAACCACTGGTGACCTCTAAGGCATCAGAAAAGTGATCCAGAAAACAGCTAATTCAAAGAAAAACCCAAACCAGCATATCTCTGGATAGTCCACTACGGTTTGATCTCAGTGTCTGCTGGCAGGCACAGCCAGGAAATACTTCCCATCTGCTCTCCTTGTCTAATTAATAACCTTTGTAATTACAGCAGCAAAACTATGCTCTGTAAAAGAAACATTTTGTTTTTACCTAAGTGCTACTTATCCAACAGCGGGTGCTAGCTCTTTATCGGGTCATCAGCTCTTCCTTTTGGTAATCAAACAGCAGAGAACTAGACAAGGGGCTAGAACTCTTTTCCAAAATTACAGCGATGCCATGATTATACAAGCTGAGGAACGTCATCAGAAAGCAGTCAGTAACCTCGGTCATTACAGACAGTGCTTCTGTCTGGTCACAAGGTTGATTTAGTGTGGCAATTCTCTGGATTCCATGAGATGCCTAAACTGGAAACTCTGCATGGGGAAAGGTTAACAACAGCATTGGAATAAAGACTGGGAGTAAACAAAACCATATAAAGTAGCTATAGTGCTAAATGCTCATCAGTTATATATGCATGAATGCAGATGAATATTTACTGAACAAAAATCCAGTTTAGTTTGATACGCTGGGATCACTGGCTCCTGGTGTTCAGGACTTGGCTTACATGAGAAGCCAGGCTACACTAAGAAACTTGAAATCCAGGGAACTATGAACAAAGTGGCAAAACTGTTTTCAATATAAATCCTTATTTTCATGTGGTCATAACCTATGAGACATCTCCCTTTGGGGCTGAGACTTCCTGAGCACAGTGGAAAGTCTGGGGGAAAACTCTATAGATGTTTTTGAATTGTAAGAGTACTAAACCTCCCCCGGTTTTTTAAAGAAGTACATTTAACTGGCAGAACCCCTCTAATGCACAGCATCAGCCTTAAATTATCTGGCTTGCGGACTGTGAAAAGTTCTTTGCATGGTTTATGTATTAATTTTTTTTTTTTTTCTGGTAGAAAAACACGTAACATGCATCATCTTGCTTCCATGCATATCCTGAGGGAGCAGTAGGGACTGAGAGCTCAAGTGTTACTACAATCGCTACTGCAAGTAACTGCCAGTTTTTGTGGAACAGCAAATTATAGTCACTTTCCTGACGCCACATAAAAACAGATATATACTGTGGAAAACAATGCCAGGGTTTTGTTTTAGCCCAGCAACGATGCTCCTGAGCACCTACCCTATACTCTTATGCAACTTGCCCTGCAGCTACTTCCACCAGCACAGTCTGGGAGCACGGGAAAAAATGTGGGAACACGCAGTGCTGGATGCCTGTGGCAGTTTTCCAGGACTGATTATTTTTTATTATTTTTTTAAGAGAACACGAGGTTTTTTTAAGCTAAATATTTGTTTCTATTATGCTTCATGAAACGTTTAGCAAGTACAATGTTTCATGCATGCTAGTCTGCCTTTTCCACTCTTCACACGTGTAATTAAGATTCATTTATATGAATATCCCTATCTCAAATAATATCTGGATTCATGCCACCTAATTGAAGGCACTTTACTGGGAGGCAGCTAATTCATCTCTCCATTGATTCTAGAGATAGGCTGACTAATCTCTTAGTTTAACCACTTCAGTTAAATACCTGCATAGTGCAAATAAGGGTTTGCAAAGCTGAGCAGCAAGTATTCAAGTTATAGCTATATACTGGTATAGGACATTCCTTGGCAAAGGACTAATCTAATTTATTCCAAAGTTATCTGAACTAAACCATCCCAAATCAAATCCTACCCACCAAATTAGTGCAGAAATCATTCCAGGACTACTTGGGCCTCCCTTAAGACCTCTCTAGCAGACTAGCAGATCTCTGGCGCATCCCAGCTAACCATAATACTTGATTGACCAGGTTGCCACCCCAGCCAAGCCTTAGGGCAGTCATTCTGGGAAGGTCAGCAATGCCCCCTTTCTAGTGGCCTTTGCCAAGCATCATCCAGTTCCTGCCTATTTGGGTAGGAAAGCCCATCTGCTGCCACCTCTCGTACATCACCTTTCAAAATGACAGAATCAATCAGTTCAAAAGTGTTAATGGAGAAACAGCTTAATCTGCCATGTGTGTGAAAGTGTTATTATTTCATATTCCCTATGAAATGCAGGTTGCTAACTCATAGCTAACTTCATGCTGTAGGACTGCTATTTTTAGGCTTCCTTTCTGGGACTCTTAGAAAAAAAAATAAGACCTAACACATACCTTTGCTGCTAGTAACTTGAACCCCGTGCAGATCCTTTATCTGGCATGCACTCAATTTAAGTTGCCACTTCACTTGAGTGAAGTATAATGTTCTGTATTGCAGTATTTGTTCCCTCTACAGGCTATCTTGATCCCACCAACCCTGATATCTTATCATCAGATGAAAGGAATAATCCAACACAAAGACGCTGTAAACATCTTTTGAACAAGGAAACCTTTAACAAACAGATTTCCAGGAGATGGTATAGACAGGGATGCTTTACAAGACTGTGTAAACAGCAAACAAACTCATAAAAAATAGTCTTTCAAAGTCTTTCTGTCCCATGCAAGGAAGACCCCTGTTCATACCAATGGAGAGACTGCTCATCTCTGGAGATACGCTGCAGAATTTGCTTGGCTCAGAAATAAGAGTGACTGGTCCTCAAAAGGAAAATTAATCCTCATCAATGCAACTGCACAGAATAAAATCTACCTCACAGCTTGCCAGGGTTGTAATGACAAGATGTTATTAATTGCAGTTCTAATAACCACCCACAGTTCCAATAACCATCCACGTTATTTAAAATCTGAAGTAATACACCTTAATTACCTTAGCTCTAATAACTGCATGGGATCATAACAGTTAGAGGAGAAAAATAGCTGTTAACTTGTTGACTGCCAGATGCAGACTACTGATAGGGAGATATATCAGATATTAAAGCATTAAAACTGACCTCAGCCTGGCAAGAGAGGGCTGTGATTCATGCCCATGACTCTTAGGCACAGTGGGAGTACAAACAAGTAACTGGACAAAGATCAAAGCATTAGCTGTTTCAGTGGAATAATGCAGGAGATTAATTTATTCTCAGGTAGACATTCTTCCTAACTTTCTCTCACTTGAGCAGGAACTTCAGCAAGTCCAGTGTAGCAATCTGTTACATCACCACCTTGTTTACACCTCTACCATTGCATTACAACTATTATTGCAAGGAAAGTGAGAACTGGCCCACTATTCTGCTTAGTCAGAGCTTTCCATCTTTAAGTTGCTTCAGTGTTTTCTCTATGAAAAATAAAGAACGTATCTGAGAAATCAGTATTACAAAAAAACCTCACATGAAAGCTATTTTCTTCACCCTTGAGCAAATAATTCACTTCCAATTGTGTCCCAGTTAATGGAAAGTCTAAGACAAATAGAGTTCAAAGTCAGGTACATTGTGAAAGAGGCAGGCACACTAATTAAAAATGCAGTACGTAGAAAAAAATGTCATCTTTTTGCTTGTGCAGCACTTGGTGCAAAGAACTGCCTGCCCAATTTCTCAAGAGCAGTACAAGCTTTGGAGGCATCTAAGATTTGCAGCCAAGTTTCACGCAGCTGGAAATCAAAACCTATCATCAGTCTAATCTCCATATAGCTGGCTCATAAAAGGAGTGAAATGGCTGTGACATTACTCAAACTCAGGCATCTAATGAAATGTATGAGCAGTAATTCTGATATATCACCCATAAACAACTTCCCAGACTCTTTCAAAGGGAACCACAGCAGTTTGCAAAGCAGGGTCTTGCACCGGTCCTCACAGCTTGTGCCACCCTGTACATCTACTGTCACAGGACTGGAAGGACAGAGGTGAGATGAAAGCTCAGACTGGCTCTCCTGACCTTGGAGGCAGTGACCCAGCCTGCCTGCTTCCCTCTGGGCCAAGCAGGCAATGAAGTGGTTGTTGCTGCTTGCTGTGCGCAAAGACAACTGTCTGTCCTCAGATTCTGTACTTCTGCCAATCATCTCCAGAGGCAGAAAGGGTTCTAATTCTTCAGCGAGGGCCCGGTGTCATATGAGGATATTTTGTTTCGTTTACCTTCTTCTGAGCGGTCAGAGACTAAATATACCATATCCACAGCTATCTGCAGGCAACAAGCACCTGGATGCAGAGGAAAAGGGAGGCTGCGATCTGGAAAGAAACCCATACGTAGGAGGGATGACCCCATCAGCAGACCCTGGCCTTCATGCAGAGCATGCCTAAAGTGATGAGGAAACCTGGGAAGCGAAACGTATGTGGTCTTTGCAGTATTCTGTTTAGACCTGTGAAGATTTTGTGAGAGATAAAATAGAGATCCTCTGATCTTTGAAACCATCACAAAGACACAAGGAGCATTAGTATCCACTCTGACATGTCCTGGAAGAAGTAAACTGTGGTTGCTGTCATGCAAAGAAATTAAACACAGCATTCACCTAGTATAGTCTGACGACATTCATGCCATTAAACTCTCTTAGCATTCAAAACAGGGTGGCTCCATCCAAAATGCCTGCTGGGAATAGTGTGTGGCTCATGCTAACTTTTAGGCCGTATCAGGACCATGCAACACCAAATATTGTTTCTGCAACATAGCAGGACGGTCCACTGAGTTCTCATGTCAGGAGCTCCTGGGCTTTGGCACTACTTTGCTCCTCAGTACAGACACATTCAGTTAAGTTCAGGGGTCGAACGCAGAAGACTAAACAGCTGTCCTAGCTTGGGAGGTCAGCACTGCTTCTCAGGGCGCAAAGCATCTGTGCCATGAAATCACAGTTCTATAGCAGTACAACAGACATAGGGGCTGATGACCTGGAGATGTAGCAAGCCAGCAAAAAAGCTGGGTTTGCCACCTGTCCACAGCAAAGGAAGCTGGGATAGTCCAGTGGGACAGTATGCAGGCACAAAGCCTGACACATCTGCGGCTCAGGGATATCAGCTATGTGTTATACGAATGGACAACCCTTTAGAAACACTGAATGCTGAAATGCTCCACAGGGAAAGAAGACAGCTGAAAAAATTCACCTGGCCTCTCCTGAACTGTCCCTGCACACGTGTTCCAGCCATGCCTGTAACAAAAATACTGATTTATACAGAGATACCTGCCTCTGAGGGACCATCTGTACTGCACAATCTGCCCTCATGAAGCAGTACAAATCCCTTTGACTTCTTGCTGCCATGCAGAGAGCAGCACTCAGACGGCACTGAGAATGAAGAGACTGAACTCAGCCAGCCTGAACAGAACACTCTTATCAAACTATTTTATTAGCACAGCGCAGAGCTGCTACTGCCCAGAAACAGGAAGGATCCATGTCACCATATCTTTCCCTAATGCTTCTCCTTTCCCTTTAAACACAAAGACCAAAAAGACTGTGAGAGTCCAGCAGACTCATGTGATTGAAAAAGGATATTACACTGGCACCTCATCCATCAGAGACCAACAAGGTTTAAGGAAGAGATGGTGGGATAAAATAGTCTCCTGGGCCAAATTCAAGCCATAAATGTTGTTTCTTTTTATGTCAAAGGGAAGTCTTTGACTTTTAATCTTTCCATATTTCAATTAAATGATCCAAATGACAGAGAGCTAAAATAGATGATAGATGCACAGCTACACCCCCACATGTTCTTTGGTCCTAAGATTTCTTTCTTAAATGCCATTACAACCACTCTGAAAACTACAGTGGAACTTACTCTACTATATTACAGTGATCAAATGTTTGCATCAATCATTTGATTTAATGAGCTAGCCAAAGACTGTTTCCCATCAGTGCTCTTTTGCAGTCATGGCTGTGCTTGAACCAACTGCAGAGATAAAAGATAACTTCCTATGTGGAAACTCTCATCCCCCATCCATTCCCATCTAGGCAAAGGTTTAGAGCCAAACTTGTATACAATTAATCATTTCTGCAAATATGTGATGGTAGAGTCTGATATGAAAACTTTTTCTTCTCAATTTGACTGAATAAAACCAAAATTCCATCTTCTGAAAGAGCTCCCTCAGACCAATACCTCCAGCTCTTCCTTAATTTTCTTTTTCTTCTTTTGGTATTTATCAGGGTTTTTCCAGCAAGGAAGACCCTGATTGCACTATTAGACAAAAACAACAGAAGAAAAAGTCCTAGAGAAATAAGTCCTCATCAGTGTTGAGCATGTGGAGCCAGAGACACAGCTCTGGCATGACAATCACCTACAGACGGTAAAAAGACTGCATCTCCCCACTTCCACAACAGCCAGAGATTTACAAGCACTCCAGCTCTCTTGAGACAGAAACGTTCCACCCAGCCTACATACAGACATTTCCTTCCCTTGGGTGACAAGCTTACCCCAGCTGCGTTCTCAGGTCTGGCTCCAACTCTGGAGAACACAAACTCCTAGAAATAATTATTAATCAAGTCTTGGCCTGAGACACCTTGATATTGAGCTCAACAAGAGGTCTTATACTGGCTTCTGCTTGTGCTGGCACATATACACAGATGGACAGAAGCCACAATGAAAATGGACTGTCACGAGAGGGATTAAAAGCTGGCTGTGCAAGTAGTCCTGAACCCCAAACCTTCTTCTACGTCTTTTGTTCTGTGCTCCAGCTTTAAAGCTAATTGCAGCAAAGAGCTGAAAAAATGCTGCCTATAAATGTAGGGCTTAATCAAACAAAGCCCTCAATTATCTGATTAAGAATCATTTTCTTTGTATAAATATAAAGAAAATTCAAAACAGTTGTGCTCTTCTGCATTCATTATGTTGAAATAACCATTGTGGAATATGAAAAGAGTTAGCTGAGGTTTCTGACTGCCAGGCCAGTGTGAGCCACACCAAGTCCTGGCTTCCTGAGAGGAAAGTCTGGCCACAGGAATTGCTCTTTTCCCTGGGTGGACACAATCAGTTAGCTGGCCATATAACAGGCATTAACAGACTGGGATTCAAGCACTGCACAGATGTCAGTCAAAAGTTATGCAGAGAAGGCGAAAGATAACGTCTGAGTGATTAATTATTTGAAATGAATGTGCTACCCTTGCTCGACTAGCTAATAGGAAAAGTCATAGTTACAAAAAAACCTAACGGGAAGACTTGCTGGTTGTCACAGTTCACATGCCAAAGGCATAATGAATGATATCTCTACCTCTGGGATGGCATGACTCTCATATCCAGAGATTGGCCTTCAAAAACAAGGCCATGATAGGCAGGTAACACGTGCAGGAAGCTTACATGGCCGAGCCGGCATCGTTTCTGTAGATAACCAGAGCACACCCACCCCAGGCTACAGGGTTGTCAGCTCCACAACCCTCGTCAGTCCCCACTTGTAAGCCAAATTCCAAAGGCAATAAGCTATTTAGAGACCTGTGTTATGTGTCTGCCTGCAGCAGAACTGAAGAGTATAGTTGAGGATTTAACCCAGCAACCATAAAACACAAAATAAATTTGATTCGCATATAGATTCAAATATTCCAGTGCCATGCAAGCATTACCATCAAATCTGATTGAATGAAAGCAATCCTTTGTCAAGGAGAAAACATTTCCTTTTAAAGCCTTCAAACAGACTTGGTCCATAGCTGACAATTACCATCTGTTTCTGCTCAGAAATGAACCCAAGCAAATGTTTCCCAAGCAGCATAGTACATTAAGTACATGGGGTTGTTCTACCCAGCCACCAGGCCTTAGGGGTGCACTGGGCTCACACCACAAGCACTGTCAGCTCAGAGTAAACACAACACAAGGGGAGATAGGGTTAGAGCTGGCACCCAGTCTGTCTGGGTGATCCAAACCCAGTGGCTGGGTATCTGGTCAAAGCCACAGGAGCACTGCAGAGAGCTTTTGTCACGAGTTTAGGAGGAGGTTTGAACACCAGATTTCTACTGGTAGTTGCTACTTGCTCCATTGGTATGGGCTTCACCTGACATGGCATTCTCCCAGGATGGAATTCCAGAGCATCCTACAAAGCTCAGCCTCCTGAATCTCCCAGCACAGAGCTCCCTGGTCTGTTGGCAGTGCTGTGTAGGCCCGTGAGCTATGTTTTTCCTTGCAAACTAAAGAGGCCCAGGGCATTGGTCCAAGCAATAGCAAATGATAATTTGTACTCTTTAAATGTTCGCATAGTCCTAAAGAGAAATTTGGCTCATGTCAACTATTGCTCTCCTCAGACATGGCTGGCCATAGCCTGGATCATTGCCCTCAGGCAGTTTGGATATGTATGACTGCCCTGTTTCAAAGAAAGAATATCTAGCTAGATTCAAGTCTGCTGTGGCACTCACCCCCAAGACCAGAGAGGCTTTGGCATGTTTTATTTCACAGCACAGGTGCAGCCCCTGTGCTCTTTCATCACCATTCATGAACACCTAACTCAAGAAGTTTTAGTAAGCACTAGGACCCGCAGTGCTCATGCTCATACCTTCCCATTTGCACAAGAGAGAGCAAGCCAGAGACTGAGCTGATTTAAATTGTCCTGAGAAATTTGGCTGGGAGTCCCATGCTGTAGAGTGAAGCCAGCTGGAAAGCAAAGCTTTCCACTCCATGCTCTGCATACACAGCCAAAAATCACATGTGGGTAGCGTCACCAAAAACCAAACACCTTCTCCTGTCCTGCCTCAAGTTCTGTGTGAAAACAAATGACAGCCTTCACAGTCGGAAAACTCATATTTCAAGGTAGAGTTTTGTGCTTCAGGAAAAAGTAGCCCAAAGTAAAAGAGCAGCGTTAGCTTTGGCTTGGCTGAAGAGGAGCTCAAGGAAAGATCTACTAGCGAATAGTCAGAGGGGAAGCACAGCAAATCCTGGCCCTGTGAACAACACATGACATGGTTTAGGCAACTCACTAGACCAAACTGAGACAACTGCAAAACAAACTTGCGTGTCACAGAGTAATAGGGCTGAAAATGACTTCTCAGGGTCATTTAGTCTACCTTTCTAGTCCCATAGAATCCAATCTAGCTTGCTTTTGAATACCCCCGATTATGCAGATCCTACAATTACCACTCCAACTCTTCCATAACTTCCCTCTTTTCATCACTAAATTATTTTTTTTAATATAAAACTCAAATTTCCTTTCTTATAATTTATGTTCTTCATCCTCTCCAGCCGGGCAGTTAGGATAAGCAGTTCTCCCTATACAGGCAGAGTTTCATATATATGAAAACTACTAACCTACTCTTTTCCCAGACTTTTTGTTGTAGGCTATATGACTTCAGATTAGGATTCTTATTACAACTGTAACCAAAGACAAAACCAAGGCTGAGGTTCTCCCTGGAACTACACAAATCTAATTTAAGAGCATCTCTGCTCCAAAATGCTTATAATTGATACAGAAATGAAGGAGAAAATGAAAGTAAAATGATCAAAGAAAGAGATCATTTCTATTTTAAAGGTCGGAACTTGGCATAGATAAACACGTTTAACCTTTTCAAGAACTCCCATAGCTCCAGAGGAGTTTACAGAGGGCTTAGTACCTAACAAAATTATTGCATTTGAAAATGTGGTTATTTCTGTTTCTACTGAGCTGTGAAACAAACTATTTTGAAATATAACCTGAAGATGTATGAAGATGTATGAATGTTTGTGACAGAGCTGGGAAACACAAATCAGATCTTCCAAGTCCCCCTCCAAAGCCCTAATCTCAAAACCATTCCTCCTTGTAGGGGAAGCAGTGATGATTAATGATAATTTCCAAAGTTCTCCAAAGATCATATTTTTTCTGCAGGAGCTTAAGACAAAATGATCATTACTTGCTTAGAAACACTTACATGCACCCTACCTTCCAGGGAAAACCATAACAGTGAATGCAAGTTTAAAGGATTCTGCGTATCAAATTTACTGTACATGCAAATTTCCTTCAGACAGAGCCATTATTAATTGCCTGAATGGTCAAATTTAGGATTTTCTAAAGATACCTTCTGAGTTTGTATGTGCATCCTATATAATCCATATGCTTCACTGAGCAATCACTCACCATTTTAATTCATTCCTTTTGACATTAGCACACACATAAATTCCCTGCTTCTTGTAATTTTATGCTTTAGCAACACTTTGTATGCCTTGCACTGTGATAGTCTCATATTTAAAATAACTCATACGGCAGAGGCAAGCATAGTTCCAGCATATCCACAGAATATCAGAGAGCTTATGCCAGTCTGCAGGACTACAGTACTAAAAAACTAGTGGGCCATGAGTATATTGTAATAAATACAAAGTTAATGCTAATGAACTTAAAAAACCACCAGGGAACAGAATGTCTCTAAATAAATGTAAACACTGCAGAGTTTGATTTTGTGTTGGAGTAGGAAGTTGCATGTGAGGATGGAGTTAGACAAACCATTTGATGAAACAAATCTGTTCCTAAAAGAGCCTCAGGGGAAGAAAATAAATCTTTAATTGTTCAGATATAAAACATACCCTTCAACTGGAAAATCTTTTGAAGGCAGTTAGCCACAGAGCATGTTTGGGCTGATGACCTCAGTCTGCTCAAGCCCACATAACTATGGCAGCACCCCACCACTCGGCACAGCAGCAGGGCAGAAAGTCAAACTGTACCTAAAGGATGGAGGAGCTGCAGTAGGTTGGGAACATCAGCACTGGAAGAACACACAGAGGTCACAGTGGATAAAGAATACACAGTCCAATACTGTGACCATGGCACACTACTTGAAGACATAAAAGGGAGGAGCATTTCAGGGACAGGTCATGTTATCACTTCTCCTACGTGGCACTGGTGAGACTGGAACTGGAACATCACGTATAATTCAGGCAGTCCATTTGTTTGAACTTGAAAAAAAAGATGAAAGAAGAAGCAGAGATGAGGCTGTGGTGTGATTTAAGACCTGAAAAAAGGCTTTATGCTGGAAAATGGAAAAAACCTTGATGCTTGGTGAATCAACATGGAGACTGTGAAAGATGACTTAACAAGAAACACTAGCTGAACACATGCCAGATTACAAACACAGTGCAAGACTTGGTCAGGATCACTGATATTTACTATCACTGCCGCAGGTGACTTGTCCTTCTTATGGGCTCTCCAAATCAGACCTGAACCCCAAGATGGGATTTGTTTATTGCACTGAGCTTAGTACAAACGCAATTGGATAAGACGTAATAAACATATATTAGATCGTGTTGGATAACTCCATGGTCCCTTCTGGCTTTTAAACTCTATGAATAAATCTATGACCTTTATAAAATGGCTGCACTGGAGAAGATATTTGAATGCATGCATAATGAGTTTCCCATTATGCTAAAGTATGCATCTTCAACTTTGTTTCTAAGAACACTTAACCTCATGTTTTTCCAAACATGGCTTATACCCCAGATGCTATCAGCTCCCGCATTACTATTACTATTTATTTGCACATGAAGGCAATCTCAGCACCAGATTCCTTTCTTTTCTGCCAAAATTGTCTGGTCCCCTCCCAGCTCTTCCCCACGTATCCATGCAGCCAAACATTTTTCCTTCTCCTGTTTTCCCCAACCAGTGTTCCTCTTTCTGCTCCACCCTGATGTGTCCAAGGAATCCCCCAAATTAGATAACACTTCTTAAATTCTCTGTCTTGTTTTGGGCCAGTCTTCCAGGAGTCAGCTTTCTTTCAGTACACAGACACATACCCCTTCCACAGTTTATAATCCTCTCTCTTCCCATCCCAGGTCCTGCACTGCCAAGACAGATAATATAAGGTACCTCGTACTAATGTGCTGTACCCATGTCTATGTGTACAGTATTAGCTGAGGATGACTGCATGGTGAGGTGACTTAGCTCAAAACTCTTTAATTATGGCTCAAACAGAAATGCCTAATTTAAAACTAGATTGGGCCAAAGCTAAAGCCTGAGATTCTCAGCATGCACACAGAAAGAAATGCCTGTGCCTAATTCCTATAGGTATCTTGCAAATACTTGTAAGCATATTGCAGACCAGTCTTGCACCAGCACACAGACTAACCAGGCAACCCCCAAACGTGGCCTGTCTTTGCTCTCAGTGACTGATGACATCTCCCCATGTACACTTTCACTTCATTCCCTTTAAGACTAAGCCAAAACTCCCCCTGTGTGATGAATAATTCATAGTAAAAAGTTAATTTCCTTTCCTTTGCACTCTGAAAGTGACAGGAAACGTAAAAGCTATACATACATCATCTAAGAATTGTCCTTTCTACCATCCTATATGCTACTTACTGTAAAGCCCTGAGCAACCTGGTCTGTCCTCATAGCTCACCCAGCTTTGAGCATGAGGTAGTACTAGAGCCCTCCAGAGCTCTTTCCCAACCTGAATTACCCTATGTCCTGTGATCCCATTTCATTGCCTGTCTATGGTGAAGTTTCGCCTGGAGTCCCTTACAAGAATCATGGTTTATTTTACTTGGTTTGGTTCTGGGTATGTTACTGCTCTCAGTGCTTCAGATCACGATTCCAGAAACAAAAATAACAACGTAAATGAGAAAAAAGGCAGGCAGGTCCATCTCACCATAGATAGCATATTAAGCAGGCAATGGAGTCTTTCACACATAATCCTCTCTTTAAGACTAGTTAATAAGAAACTTTAAACTAAATAAAGGCATTTTGCATGTGCTAATTTCATTTTAATGCTCTTTTCTCTTAGTCCTGGCTCCTGACGCCTAGTTACAACCTTTCTGCCCTTGCATTTGTCTCATGGAGACAAACATGTAAGTTTGTAATGTCTTATCCCACCACCTTTGAAAACCAGCACACAGCCCCCCAGACGCCAAGCCCCTCTTTGTTTCCTGTCTTGTTATTTTCATTCACTCTCCTTTGCACTTGCAAAGCAAATCATTAATGGCAATCACATGTGCATAGTGTGTTGCACCGCAGCACATGCCTGTCTGTGATTTAACACCCTCCGCTTCCCAGTACATGAGGGAGCCGATCTGGTCGTGACTAGTGCCCCAATTTGGACTGAGACTCCTTTTCTCCCACAGCATCTGAAAGCACTGAGAATCTAAAACAATACAGGGAGCAAACAAGGGCTTGAGTCTTGCCATAAAAGCAAGTGGGGAGCGACTTTCGGCAGCATGTACCTATGAAACACAGTCTGTTAAACTCATGTTTACAGTGTTATGTTACCACACACCCCCTATATCCCGCTGAGATTCAAGATGTGGTTTGCAAACCACTCAGAAGTAGCATGTTAAAGAAAACTCATTTTTATCCTCTTCACATTTAACAATTTGAGGAGTTTCCCAGTCTGCTTTCACAACATGCAGATGGCTTGAAAGTAACTTACGTGACGGAAGGATAGATCAGATTGCTCACTCTCACTGTCCAACTGAGGCATCCTAATTATCAGGAAATCTAAATCCAGTATGATGATGATGAGCAATTCAGAAAACTGCCAAAGGCTCAGTGCTTGGCTGGTAACACCATCAACAGAGAAAAGTAATTACTAGAAACCTGTAACACACAGACCTCATAACTGCCAATCCATCAGAAGTACAAAAGAAATCAAACCTTAATAAATATCACAGAACTGGTAAAATTGAGAGTGGACCAATCCCTGTTGGAGCTACTAAGGGCATTTCAGAAGGTTTGTCTATAGGCAACAATCAAAGTGAGGACTTGAGAGAGACCTGTGTGTGAACAGAAGTAACTTGTGAGAAAAAAACACCCCAAACATCCCAGCACACTTCTACTTTATTTAGTTATGTAATAACCATGGGAGTTCGCATCCCTCTGTAAAGGTGCTGGTGTGACATAGCAGAGCCTGGTATACAGGGACATTTCAGGACCGTTACATACATGATGTCAGAAGAAAAGCAATAGCACCACTAGTTTGCAGACCTGAAATGGCCTCTCAAGGCAAGAACTGACAGACAACACTGAGAGCTGGGAACAGCAGGCCACTGGATAAGGTTACCATTAACATACCTGAACTCTAAACAGAAATCACTGTTATGATGAAAAGTTTCCCACTTAGGACTCCTTTAAAGCTCAGGGTGGGATATTCTTTATTTCACCTTTTGGCTTTGCATACTTTCCCAGATTTTCTTCCTGACCTAATAGGGACACTGAAGAACAAGCCTTAAATCTGCAAAAGAGAACTGCAAATATGTGACATATAAAATAAAATGAAAACCAGTCTCAAGGCATGTTAACAGAAATCTAAATCACAGAATCACAGAACAGTTTGGGTTGGAAGGGACGTTAAAGCTCATCCAGTTCCAACCGTTGCCATGGGCAGGGACACCTTCCACTAGAGCAGCTTGCTCCAAGCCCCTGTGTCCAACCTGGCCTTGAACACTGCC
>JBCJKH010016507.1:0-18788 GCA_039877255.1 Loriculus beryllinus
TGTGAGTGTATGTGGAGGCATAGATGAAGTGATCTGTTGGCCCACATCTGCAGCAAGGCTGGAAGTGACTAAGGGTTTTTTGATTGAAACTATGGCTGTGCAGGTAGAGATAAGATAATTACAAAGCTGAGTAATACGTCCAGCACCACATATATTGTCAGATACTCCTTTTCTAGTCAGTTTTCTCTGTAAAGAAAGAAATGCTGAATTACAGATGTAAATCCCCAGAGGAACAGGATATGTAGATATAGATAATCTGTGCATTGATATAAGTAAAGGAAGATATTGTAAATTTAGCAAAATATATACAAAGTATTATTTTTCTTGGGTACATGAAAATGATAGAGGGATCTGAATAGCCCTGGAAATAACCACTGTGTAATAACAGTTCCAAAAAATGGCTTTCTGTTGGGGTTTAAGACAATTAAAGGTAGTTCCCATTTACCCAAAGTGACTCACTTAAGCCACAGTTAGGACAGATGGCTAAAATGGCATCTGACATTTCTCTGCTTTTCACTACTTCACATGAATCTGTTTAATCCAATGTCAGACTTCTGCTAAAGAACATTGCTGGGCTAAATTACTGGACTGGTTTCTGCAATATTAGCAAATTTGATCCTGATTGTGAAGTGCTGAGAAGTTCTAAGGTAAAGGTAACTGAAATGCTGAGTTGGAACTTATGTTTTATTTCTGTATGCTTCCAAAGGCAGCAATCCCAGTTGCCAACATTCTTAAGCTCTTGAAACCCTTCCTAAAGCTTATTCCATACAGGAACCAGGTAGCAGGTGGGTTGTGTTATCTGTTTACTTCAGGTCATCTTCACATTGGCAGGTACAGAGTATGAACTGATTGCATGAGAAACACATGCTCTGGCTGCAGGTGATTGGAAGGGACATAGAAAGAATGAAAAATACGATTGTAACTGGTGGCGTTACAGAGACAAAGCAGGCTAGAATTTAAAAGAAGAGGTTGTTGTGCATCACTGAACAGCCATTTAGATTTGACTGCAATTGTACAGAGACTGTCATGGTGGTTTAGTTAACATGTTCAGTTTTGATGGAAAAGAAAGTGTCTTTGATCACTCCGCAGAGAGAACAGTTTATATTTGGAGTTGTGCAGGTGGTTAATTCTGTAAGGTCATGCAGCTCAGCGCACCCCCCCTCCACTGCAAAGGTGCTGAGTGGAGCAAAACCAGAAAACCCATGGAACTAGAGGGAGAGAAATGATTAAGCTGTTCCAAAGAAAACCATCTGTTTGCGTGATGTTCAGAATTGTGGGTTATGCCGTCCTATTTTACATGATTGTTGCATAAGACCTCATTGATAGCTCAACGGAGGGAAGAACATGCAAAATTGCTTTAGACAGCACAAAACTCATCAAGGTGAAGATTTCACAGCCTTTTCTAAACGATGGCAAGATTCAGATCTTGGACCATTTTAAAGAAGAATGCTGTCTTTGCCATTTTTTAAATTACTTGTGCACTGACGTGGAGGCCCGAGGAGCCCTGAAAATAGATTGCCTTGCTCCCGTCAAATACAGTCCGAGTGATTCCACTGGTCATCCTCTGGTTGATAAAAACTCTGCACTCCCAGCACTGGCCAGCCCTGGCCTCTCTGCAGGTATCAGTGACATCACTTAGTAGTAGTTGTGGCACTGACATGTTTAATGGTGTGGACACCCAGCCTACTCCATGCTGAAAACAGACCGCTTTACTCTCTGCAGGCCAAAATGGCTTTTGGATGGTGACAACCATAGGTTGTTGCCAACTTAAGCAATTATTAGTCTGTAAATATTTTTGGGATGCTAAACACGTAGTTGAGTGAGATACTACTGAGAGACAGAAGGTGGCAAAGTAAGGTGGGAAGGGGTCACTGAAAGGAATCTTAAGTAGTCACCTTCCTTTTACACTGGATAAAAGAGACACCATCTACTTCTGAATACTGAATTCTCCCTCAGCTTCTCCTGTAGTTATACACCTACTGCTCCCTCTTCTTGTCTGCTATTGCTACAGCTTTTGTGTCGATTTCAGCGATGCCTGTCTGTCCAAACATGCCCTCTACTTTTAGTGGAGAGCCACAAAGTTCTGATCTTACGACATGCTGAATTGTGTATTTATATTAGACAGGAAAATAGCAAATGGGCTTGCAAAAAACCCCCTGCTTGCTAATGTCAATCCTCTCCACTTTTGTGCACTTTGTAAGTGCTGAGTATTCATGTAGTTGGAAGGTCTTCAACACTGTGACATGAAGTGATAGAGTATTTTGGAGCCATCCTTTCCTGAAAGATGGACAGAGTTTGTGTGTCAGGAAATCTTTCATCACTGCTTCTCAAGAGATGATCCTGGACATGTTCCAGGACCAGGCTATGGATGCAAGTTTTGTGAAGGTCATCAAGGCTGTTCAAAAGGGGGAGGATGACATGGGAGCTGACATGCCCCTATTGATCAGTTTTCGGCCATCTCTGCCAAGAAGATTGGCTGTGTGCTCAGCATGCTATTGGCAATCTTATTATTAACATAACTGACCCTCTTGGTAAGCTGTTCCCAAAGGGAGGACATAGCTTGAGTCCTGCCCCTCTCACCAGTTGTTGACAGCATCTGATCAACAGCAGTGACCAGTACTGCTCCTGCTTGCATCCAGCCTTTTGCAAAACCAGATGCCTCTCTGTCCCCAGTGAAACCTAGATGGATCATTTCTAGTATTTACAGATAAATGCCAGTTCCTTCTCTTTTTGTGTATTTCTTTATTCTTTTTTTTATTTTCTTGAATCAAGTTGCCAACTAGATAAGTTGCCAACTTGATTCAAGCTTGAATTTATTTTTAAATCTACAGCAGGACTAAATTGCAAGAAATGTTTGAGCTGAATTATTTTAAAACTGTTGGGAAAGAAATAGCTAAATAGTGTTTCATGGCTTACATCTGCCAGTAGGACGTGAAATAGTTCAGGATTTCTAGTATACTGCAAACAGAATATATCTATTTATATATAATATTCCGTTGTTGTTGTTACTACAAATTACTTAAAAACAGTGCACCAAGACAACCTGACATACTGTAGAACAAGAGATACGTTTATTGCAGGTTTGAATTTCACCAGGAAAGCTCAGATTGCATCAGGCTCTCAACAGTAATAACTACTGTAGTTTTTTTCTCACCTTGATGTGTGTCTCGGAGGAATATCAGCACTTAGTATTTAATGCTCTCTTTCTTGTTTTTTATGCCCTGCATTGATTTAGTAGATCCCATAGATGTAAATTACAAAGCCTAAGTGACTAGGCAGTAGGATTATTACAGTTTTGATGTTATTAAAATAAAATAATCCTGTAGTGAGGTATATGATCCTAAAGGAATCTAGCCAGGTGGGATGGAAAGGCAGCAGGGTTGCCTTAGTCTTGGACTACTGGCATTTGACTTGGGGTGGTGGGAGAGGAATCACCCCTTCTCTGTGGGACAGAAGGGCACCCAGCCACAGGTTTGCCCGAATACAGATATCCAGCACTGTTGCACATGCTGCCTGGTACCAGCTGTCACTCCAGACAGGTGTATACTACCTGTAGCTGCTGTGTCACATTCAGTCCTGGGGAAACCTCTGAGAGTCTGAGGAGAAGAATCCTCCACAAGATCTAGAGAGTTCACGTGGCAGGATTGGGAAAAAGGGTAGATTTGCTCGCAGACTTTTTGGTCTGTCTGAGCAGAAACAGATGTGTGCTTTTTTTCCGGATTTGATTTCCAGAGACTAAACTTCATGTCTCCAAAATGTGTTAAAAAGATAAATTTCATAAAGAACGAAAGTTACTAAAGATAATGTTGGGGGTTTTTTCTCCACTACAGCATGAGGGGCTTTTGGGGGGTTGTTTTTTGTTTTTTGTGGGGTTGGGTTTTTTTTTGTTTGTTTTTGTTTTTGTTTTTGTTTTTTTTTTAAGGTATTTTAGATGTTTCATGTACTAGTTCCTGATGGTTTTGACTGCAATGACAGCCCACTAATTTTAGTTTGGAAATTAATAGTGCAAAGGCTTTGCTGTTGGGTCTGCTTCTATTTATCTGTAAAAAGCCACTGACAAACACAAGGTTTCAAGCAAAAAGCTGCATTCAGAGTCACAAAATGCTGCTTATTATTTGTCATCAATGTTCCAAATAGCCCATAGCTGTACCATTTTTTTTTTTTCTCCCAGTTGGCTCAATAGCGTGGTACAAGACTTCTGTTGCCAGACCTATGAGTGCTGTCTGACATGGACATTTTTGAGAGAGATTCTTCGCTCATTCATTTGCATAGTTTCAGGAGGGTCTTTTCTTTTTTCTTCCTCTTTTTTATTTTTCCTTTTCTTCTGTGTTTGAATGGGGCTGTTAGTTGCAGGTGGGTACTTTTGCAGATCCACTGCACAGGTGAATGTGGGAAGTGAGCTGAACTGACAGTTCATCAAGATCTGGTGTTGGTCCTAGTTCAGTGCTTTGTAAAGGGCATAATGATAAATCAATTGGAGAGACTTTCAAATTGGTTTCAGTGAGCAGTTTGTGTAGGGATAGGGACTCTGGAGACTGTATTCTTCCAGCCTTGCAAGTTTTGGCTATTTACCTCATACCTCTTTTCCCCGAGAGGTGTGAGACTGAAGTGCTAGAGCTGGTATTGATACAGAGAGTGGAAAAAGGAACACTGCAGGATACTTCAAGCCTGAAAGAGTCCAGAAGTGGCAGTGTAAGTGAAGAATCACTATGCCTGGCAATATAAGTTTGAACATACTTTTGGGACTAGGTTGTTGAGAGTGAAACAATGCTAAAGCACTTGAGAGTTTCCCAAATGAGTGTGTATTTCATCTTGAATGCTTTACAGACCCAAAGCCCAGTAAAAGTAGGTAAAGCTGATGTGAGTTATGAATGTTTTAAGTGTTTAAGGTCTTTCTGCAGTAAATTTTTAAGTTTTCTATGGGATTGTAGAGGAAACTTGTGCACGCTTTTTTAGCTTACACACAGACTGACCTGACATAGCGATAAGAAGTTCATACTACATTTGCAACAAAAGAATTCCAGTGTTTTCCTGGTAATTCTGCGATGTCTCCAGGTGAAGAAATAGTGTATTGTATCTTAATCAGTAGCTTACTAAAGTGGGTGCCTATGTTGGATATACACATAAATGTTTGCTCTTGAATACTGAGTAAATGACTGGCAAGGCATCTGCTCAGACTTCTGGGGTACAATCAGTTTGAGGTCAAAACTTGTGCATGTAAAACCCCTGGCTTAGTGTTTGGTTCTTACTTAATCAGTCTGGACAATGTAGTCAATGCAGAAATGAAATGAGGGAAATGCAGAGGAGAATGGAGTCTGTCTCATGGTTGGGAAACCAGGACTTCCTTTTTGAAGCAATGCGCTCTGATAGAGGGCTTTTGTTATTCATACAAGACATACAAGTGTGTGCATTTCTCAGACATTTTTATATCTCCCTTTCCTAACTGAATAAGAGTTTTCTCTGTGCCTACCATATATTTGACTTATAAAAAAATTAATTGGTACTCTATTACTAGGTATGTTAATGGTTTTGAAATACAGCATCTCAAATGGTGTGCTTTATATGGAGTTCTTAATACCTTTGCTATTTCCCTTTGCTATTTGATGATCAGTTTTTGCTGGAATATGTTTTGCAATTACAATAAGCGATTTAATGTTGTTTTGAACTCTGCCGAAGTCTGATTAGATTTTCTGTTTTGGCCTAAGTAATTTCTTTGTGCTTCAATTTTCTCTATATAAAATGTTTAGATTGCAGGGCTTTAGACTGCAGATCCTGGTAATTAACTGCAAGTCTGATTTTTAGTTCAGCATAAGGTTAACCAGCTTCCATAAAGCAAAATCCTATTTATTCAGAATGAAAAGATTATAGGGAAGACATAAAGTAACAGAAAAGCAGTTTACAAACAAGTCTGGGTTACCCAGAAGTCATCAGCACTGACATGGATCTCCTAATACAAAAGCAGTATATAACACCCTCTTGGGGGTTTTAGGAGTTTTGGTAGCAGTTCCACGTCACTCCCAGATCATGGAAGAAACTACTGCTCATAGGTGAGAGCATTCACTGTCTGCATTTGTCAGTCATCATGTGATTTCCCCAGGAAGTAAACCCTGCAGCTGCGTACATCATCTTAAATAAGTTTTCATTAGTTAACTCACCACCTGCACTAGTGACCTGAATTCCTGCTGGATGTCCTCTTTAGCAGAAATGTTTAGCTGGCACTGCAACATCTAAACAACGAGACCAATATTACTGATGCTGGCTTGAAAAGTCGATGAGCTACAAAGCTTGGTTGGAAAGAGAGTATTTAAGGAGAGATCCCTGAAGACCTGCCCTGTGTTTACGCCTTTTCCTGCACAATTACCTCTGGCAACAGCAAGGCCAGTTGAACTCTGCACTGGGCTTTGCTCTGACCCTGTGTGGACATTCTTATGTTCCTAGCAATGGAGATACTTTTAATAGAGTTGTTCATCAGTTTTCAGTGGTGCTGCAAGTATCAATATTTTTGCACCAGGCTGCCCAGAGAACCCAGTAGAGACTGTGGTATAGCATAATAAGAAACAAGCCCTGGCCTGCAGATCTTTACAGGCCAACTAGACAAGACTGACAAAGGTTAGAAGAGAAGTAAGAGCCAAGAGAAATGATGTGATTTGTTTAAAGACAGAAAGCAGGAGCTGGGAGAAGCCTCAGGGTCTTGCTTGGTTGTTTATCCTGTAGGTCAAACAGCTTAGACTTTTCTGTTGCAGCTTTTTTTATATTTCTTTAGAGCTTGATTTCAAAATCTTAATGCATCTCCTCATGTTGACAACACCTTTTCACATTTATTTATTCTCTTCTGTATTAATGAAAGCCATAAAGTTCAGAATTGTGTTATCTCAGTCAGGATGGGTGAGACAGCTAAATATTTTTCTTCTTGACTTGGATTCTGATTCAGTTCTAACTATCAACATGTGCTTTAATCCTAACATTGCTCAAACCCAGTATGTAGTGTTTTTTCTAGAAGAAAGTTTTTTGTTAAATTGATGTATTCAGGTGTTTATAGCACTGAGCAGTTACCCAGCTTCACTGCATATGCCAGAGTGCTGAGCCCTGGAGAGGCTGAAAACTTGTCTCTTCATCCAGCATGAGCATCTAATTTTTCAGCGGTCCATCTTTCATTGCAGACAGGTACAAACATTTTCAGCAATCCTGAAATAGTTGTTTGTGAAACAAGTGTCGAATAGATTGAAACTTTCTAAAAAATTGGACAGATTCTTTCATCAGTTCTTTTTGTTCTTTATTTGTTTCTATTCTCCAACTACTTGACTTTTTCTGTTTATAGCTCTTTTTTCCTCCTCTTGTTAAAGACTACCAGTCTGTCCCCTGGTAATTGTAGAATTTATGCTGGAAGCTCCTTCAAAGATGTATCTATACAAAAATTCTCGGGTGAGTATTGCTCTCCCTTGATGTGTGTAGCCCTTTCTGCAAAAATAAGAAAACCACGTTCTGAAAGACCAAGTCAGATCTTCTTTTTTATAAAGAACATATTTTAAATTAGTCACTTTGAGTTCTTGCCTTTCCCTTGTATCCACACACTCCTCAAGTCTCCTGTTTGACAACAGCAGGTAAAGCTTTTCTCTTCTAGCCTGTGAAGTTAGTGAAGGAAGAAGTGAAGTTGAGAGCTGAAGCAGTGATAGGAAATGGGAGAGATGAGAAGACAAGATGACCACAGTTTGCCTGGGAGGCTGTAAAGACTTAAACCTGCTCCATTGCACAAGTCTTGTTTTCCGTATTGAGCTCTGATGGAATTCAAAGCTGTCCCAAGCACTGAACAGCGCTTGGTACAGCAAAGATGCACATGCCCTTTTAGGTGGGAGGCAGCAGAGGTCTTTGTAACTGGGAATGTGGACGGAGCTGATTTTCCCTGTGTGGAGTAAGAAACTGGATGTATGCTAGGGCAAAAATCAAAATGGTAGAAATACTTTTATGCTGTCTCCAATGCATATTTATAATATAGTTTGAAATAGGGAAAATTCTACTCTATAGTGGTCATAATGAAAAATTAGTTCTTAAAACTGCCAACTGATGACACGAGCATGTTGGTTTTGGTACCAGTCTGCTCCGAGCTGACTGCAAGTAGTCTCAGAACAACTCTGGCAATTCAGAACTTTGAAGCATATAGGTCACTATAGTTGTAAAATTAGTTTGAGTTTTACAGCTGTTGATCTGGGTCCATGGTTCTCACCTGCGTAAAAATGTTAAAATGTGAAGTTTAGGATCCCACTATGATGTTAAGTGATCAAACAGAAATGCTTTTGGTCTCTCTTCATATACATAGAAACCTCAGCAGAGGAGGGTACTTTGTAGTCTTGTCACTACAGAAGAAAAGAAAGCTTTGCTTGTTCTACTTTTGTCTGTCTTTGAGACTTAAAGTTCAGGGCATCAGAGGCTCACTAAAGGATTTAGGATGTCCTTGGTTTAAATAACAGATGGTAAAAAGGATGTTACCATTTGTACTGTACTGCTTTACAGTTAAAGTACTTATTATGTCCATTAGTAATGATATTTCAGATCTACCAGTTAACTAAATGTTTGCCAAAGACACTGCCAGCAAGATGAAGTTTTCAAATCCTGAAGTAAAATTCTGCATCTCCCCTGACAATGGCCACACTCCCTCCTGCTCGTTCAGTTGTGCCTCACATACTATCTTAGCAAAATGTGAACATGTATTGCACCAAGTAGTGCAACCCTATAATGACTTAAAAGCACTAACAGGTGATCAGATCATGTGAACAAGATCCTAAAAAAGTGGTTTTACTGATGTTAATCACTAACCCTTCCCCCTAAATGAATCAGTATGCTCTGTTTATCTTAAACAATAGCACATAAATATTAGATACATTTTCTGTACTTCAAATTTTGTCATTTTTTCTTACCAATATTGCAATTACAGACAGACTAGTGAAAATTTTGGGGCTCTTTTTTTTTTTTTATATATAGTAAAAATGTTATTTAAGATAGAGCACTATGAAGATGTCGTTGGCAAAAAACTAAGAATACTGTTTTGGTCATTCATGTTCGTATAAACCTCCAACCCACCCCCCACGCACACCCCCAGCAATGCATTTGCACTTTAATATTGTATCGTATAAACAGACGTCTATAGCTCTGCATACATTATTAATATGGGTTTATTGCCTGCTTTATTGGTTTCACTACTGCTTCTCCTCTTGGGAAGCCATGTAAAATACAAAGGCTGCACAAATGCCTGCATTGCGAGAGCCACTCTGTACAAAACAAATAAGATAGCACAAGTACAAATATTCACTTGAGTCACTCCTTGCAATTCACGTAACATAATAACAAATAGTCCATAAATGCAATCCCCCTAGCTACTAGTAGTATTTCAAGGCTTTTATGCTTTTTTTTTATCTAGGACATTTGTGCAGCTATTAGAATACTGTACAAAATTTTATTCCTGTGTTTTCTGACAAGAATTCTTGTGGAGAAGAAACAGAAAACATTCAATGTTATTCAAAACCATCACACCTGTGTAGTAGATGCTAAGGAAGCCTAGTACTAATTTTCCCTCTGGTTTTAAAGAACTAGGGTTCCCTAGATTTCACTTCAGAAAAGCGTTTAAGACTTTAACAAAAGATATATTAGTAAAATACATGCAAAAGAGGAACACTGGAGACAGGATTATGTTTAAAAGTTAACCTTGTGTCAAACACTGAAACATTGTCTTATGAAAGCTTCTGAACCTGCAGAATCTCAGACTGATGTCATACATGTTACAAGTTCAATAATCCCATTCCCAGCAGAGGCTTTGGGGGGTTTTTTTGGTATGAAATATAAGACATAGCAGTCCTAGATACTGAATACATGAGAACTGGTGATGCAGACTGGAAATGTCTTGCAGCCTTTTGTGTGTGGGAATAATGGCAAGGAGACTGGTTCTGTAGCGTATGGAGATATCAGACGCAAAATACCTTCAGGCAGGGTCACACTTAGCAAGCTGCTTCTGGGCTTATATAATGGAAGTTCTTATTAACAAAGTAGTAGGCTCCCTTTCCACATCAGACTGGAATAAAGACAGCATGGACTATTACAAACAAATATTTCTGTATTTCAGGTGAAAGCATCAGACTTAAAGCTTGATTTCTTCTGTATTTTGTTTTTTATTTTTTTTTTCTTTTTGTATAATCCACATGAAATGATGACATCTCTTTTGAATGTTACCCAAATTCTTTAAGAAAACAAACTTTGGTTCTTGAAGAAATGAACGCGAGAAAAGAAAATGAAAGGTGATTCTGTGCCACTTATTTGTAGAGAGAACTTTCAAACAAGAGTGGTGTGATTTAATATTAGATAGTGGCATTAAGATGCCTCAGCTGAGGCCAAATGAAGAAAAAGGAACAGTGAAGGCCCTTTCCTCAGAGAGCACTCAAGGTAACTCAAACTGCACATCCACCAATTGCTCCTCTGCTACAGCATGCTGTTGGGTTCCTTGTAGCTGCTGCATGCAGTATGTTCCTTGTAGGGGGCCAGGATGCTCCGCAAGATTTTCTTTGACCTCTTCACTGTAATTTCTAAAGGCATACCCTCTTTGGTGTAGCCCCAGGATCTCTCTTGATGTTTAGAGACGTATTATTGGGGGGGTTGAGTGGCTCTTTATTTTTTTGGCTCTTTATTTTTTTTCCTAGTTCCTCCAACATCCAGTTTTTTTCAATATCCTTCCCACTCGCTCCACAATTCGTCACCTGTTCCTTCAGCTTTATTCCAACTGTAATCTTCCTCCAAGTTTAAACTTGCTGCACTAAGCTTCAGTGTGTTTCTTTGTAGACAGTTTATGATGCTTTCAGGACCAACTGGTCACTGCAACTTTGTTCATTCACCTGGTTGTCAGTTTGTTATCTTCATGCTGGTTTACCACCTCTGTGATGATTTCTTGCCTCTTTTCTGTGTTCTTGGCCTATCCTCTTCTTGCGTACTTCCCCAAGGCTGCTCCCATCAGTTGGTGCTCCTTTGCAGATTGCCTTGCAGCTCTGGGGCTGGCTGCAGGAGCTCTCTGCTGGCCCACAAGATGAAGGGCTGCTTTGTGAAGTGCCCCATCTTCCAAGGCAAACTGAATTGCTGCCTTGTTTGTTCCCCTTGTTATGGCAGCTGTCACAGCAGTATTTCGAACTTCAGTCACCTTGGTTTGGAAGGGCAAGCTACTCCGTTCCTGAGGATTTAGAAAAGTAGCTCCTTTCCTCCCTTCCCTAGCAGATGTTCCAACATAAATAGAGCTTTCTGTAATGAAACAGAACCAGAAAAGAGCTTTATAAAGGTCTCTGTGAGTCTGACACCTTGTGCTCAGGAGCAAGTGTTCTGACTTCTCCATTCTTACCCCTGTCAGCATTGATAAGCCTCTCTTACCTGACACAAGCTTTTATTGCCCTTGACTGCTCTCCATTTATACAAAGGTTAAATCTTCCCCTCAGTCTGTGCTTTATACCAATACACTATTTAGAAAACAGAGCTTTCATTGAACACAATAATGGCAGATGATTTTGGCATAGTTGTTGGGGTTTTTTTCTTTTCTTTTTCTTTTTTAACTTAAAAAAAACCAAAACCAAAACAAAACAAACAAAACTGTTTTCCCTGGTCATTGAGTAGGTGCAGCTTAAAATTTTCCATGTGCTGACATGGGACAATTATTACTGGAATTACAGGAGGATCAGCTGTTTGTCCCTGCTCAGTACAGAGACAGCACGGTGCCAGTCTGTTGTGTTCAGCTATGCACACAAAACCAGGAGGGAAAGTTATACCTTTTAAAGGGTCTAATGGCTGTTTTGGTTTGGCTTTTAAGTTCACTATTGCCAAGAGGACACTTTTCAGACAGTAATGTCAAATGGCTCATTTGCTGTCTCAGTGTGAATGGGGCCTGTCTCATTCCTCACTGCAGGGAGAACAGAAGACTTTGGCATCTCTGGAAGGTTGAAAATCCCTCTTGTACTTCTCCAGCTCTTCCTTGGGTGTCATTCTGGAAGACCTGGGTTCAGTTACTGTTTGTGAAAGTTTTGATGCTACATTTTCACAAACACTATCAATTAGCTTAGTTATTATCCCAGTCACAGTAGTGTATTCCAGTTTGGGTTGCACTGGTTTTGTATGCTAGAACAATTTCTTTTATAAAGGGGTGAGGAGGGAACTTTTTTGTTCTTTCTTTCTTTTTCTATTTTTTTTTTCTTTTCTTTCCTTCTTTTTCCTTCATTTCAAATTACCTACCAGGAATTACACCCAGGCATTTGGGAGACTTACTTCTCTAACAACATACTGTGTATGTAACTTTATAGCAATATTCTTTCCTTTCAGCTCCCTAAAGTCTTATCTGCCCTGCTTTTTCTTCCCTTCCTGCAGGAAACAGGATCTTCAGAGGGTTTTCTGAAAGCTCTTTGTAATATTAGCGAACATGTACAGGAAAACCCTCAGGTTATGTTCAACTCCTGGTATCCTTCACTTTAGATTTAAGAAATTCCCTTAAACTCTCATTAGTGGAGACCTTCTCATTCCTATAAAAGTTTAAAGAAAATCTTTGTCTCATCAGAGATTTAGCACAGCTCCTCAGTGGTTGGAGAAAGTAGATTCTTTGTGCTTCTCTGTTCGCTCTGAAGCAAAGAAAGTTGTTACAAAAATATACCTTTTATTGCTGTGACCCTCCGGTTCCCTCACCACTTTTAGACTTCCTCCGTTTTCCTCATTTCTGCCTTCTGCAAATCTTTTAATTGATGGGAGTGAAAAATAAGGGTTTGAATAACCACTGGTATATCCAGGCAGGATTATCTGGTTTCCCTCTACAACTGTGTGAGCTGGTATTTGTAGAACACCTTCTGCATTCTTGCTGGTTTCTCCTCTCATCTGACCCACTATTCATTAAGGGAATTTTATTTGAGTGTTTTTAATCAGAGTGGCATAAAGAAAAACAATTGAAGTATCTGTGTTGAGCAAAGTTTAATTTATTTTGTTCTGAATTTAGATGTATTTTATATGATTTTTTTTTTGTGGTTTTTGTTGTTGTTTGGTTTGGTTTTTTTTTTTTTTTTGGGGGGGGGTGTTTGTTTTTTTTCGGGTTTTTTTTTCCCAACCCCCTCTTTAGGGATCTGCGTTCTGCAGAAAGTTTAGAAACTTTCTGACACATAATTGAGGAGAATCTGGGAAACATCACAATGAAAAGAAAGTAAAAGAGAGAGAAGAGCTGTTTTTGTTTTGGAAAGTTCGTTACCTCAAAATAAATATAGAAATTAGGGAGTCCGTTATGCAATTTTCAGGTTCTGGGGTGAGCCTTGCAGTCTGTATTCTGTTAAAATGTTCTATGTTTCCCCGTTATTCCTGAGCTGACAGCTGCTTGTCTTTTAATCTCTAGGGCTTGTAATTATCTCCAATATAAGACTTCCTTTCCTTTTATCCTTTCTTTTCCTTTTTCTTTCCTTTTCTTCTCTTCCTCTCTCTCTTAAAATAACTATGCTCCTAGGACAAGAAAGAAACATCCTGTCTACCTCCTCAGGCACATTTGAGTTGATTAGAAACTCTCTGATTTGAAACTTCCAGAATTCAAAATCCTCCCCATACTTTCTCATTTCTGTTTTGTAAAGTTATTGAATGTAAATTTGGCTTAAATGTATTTAAAACAAACACACAAAATAGTATCCCTGCTTCAAAACTTCTGACTGATTTGTCTTCTCCATGAAGATGATGTATGGGCTTTCTCAGATAACTTTTACAACTAAGAGTCATTAAGAGTTCCTGCAGCTTAATCCACATCAACTGATATAAATTTCACAGACCATGTGTATGTACCTCTAGCCTTAAGCAAGCACTGGAAAAAGCATAGAAGTTTAAATCTTGCTGGAAAGCCAGCTTTAACCTACTTGCTTTAGCTTCAAAATACTAATTATTATTAGAAACTTCAAATGTGTAATGCTGGCAGAATTGTGCAGATGTTTCCAGCTATGTTGAGGTCAGAGTTTAAAACTGTGATTGTTCAAAAATCAGTGATGACCTTTATTTGGTTTTGAGATTAAATCAAATCATGAGAGTTTAAGCTAAAGAAATAAAAAAAATAATGGCAGAATTTCCAGAGAGAGAAAGGAGACTTCTAAGAAACTATTCTGGACCTATAATGCTGGGAGAAAACCCACTAATGAGAAGTGCAGGTACACTGTACTCAGTGAACAATGTATCAGAAAGAATCAGTGCATTTCACATCACTTTATATAAAATGGGATTTGTCAAGAGAGAGGAAGAGACATTCCCAGATAAATAAATCGGTGTATGGTTAAGTAATTCACAGTTCTAAATGGAGTTCTAGTTTTGCATTATAAAAATGAGGTTTTGATGCTGTGAAAAGCGACCACTAGATAGAGGCAGCAGCAATTTTGATGGCAGAAATCCTCTAAGATATGAAAGGCTTGCTGAATGTTGCAGCATTGGTAGCAAAATTTCCCCCAAATTGCTTTGATGTCATTAATGTTTTTTCTGGATTACCCAAAGAAGACAGACAGAATTTATCTTAAATTCTTAAATGGTACAACCTAAATGAGGTACAGCTGTGTCCAAATGTGATAATTACTTTTCATATGATTTCCAAAATACTTGCATTAAACTCGGCTTTTTCTGCTGTGCTTAACTGCCGGAGATTAGCCTTTGATAGCTTTTTGTTGGTATCATACACTTAGCACTGGTTTTGCTTATGAAATTTTTCTCCATTCAATCACATCATGTTTATTTTATTTATGTAGATCCATTATAAAATTATATAGAACACTGAAGTTTCCAGGGGCCTTGTTCCCTTAATTAAACAATTAACTTGCCATTTTGGATTTGATCAAGAAATGATTGAACATGACACATTGTCTCCCCTCTGGAGCACATAACTGTGTCAGGGTCAATCATGTTTCCTTTGGAGTCAGAAGGAGAGGGGCTTTCTCATAAATTAGAACACACTACTGATTTACAGTAGCAAACACCGTACATAACTGATTTTGTTAATGTTCTTATAAGATTAATAAAATAATCTGGAGACAAGACAGTATGTCAGCAAGGTGGTTATTTAAAAATCAAATGACAATAAACTGTGAGAAGAGCCATCAGCTGGGTAACTTTTTTTTTAATTATTTAGGAAAATGAGAAAATAGCTAACATGGAAAAGCCTAGAAAGGGTGATGGAGCTGTAAATCCTTATTTTTCACTTGAGTATCAAAGCTGCCTTGTTACCTTTTGCCCTGGGGCCTACTCTGGGAAGGATAGAGCAGGGTGTTGATATTTCAAAGAGGGTGATGGAGGAAGCTGTTTCCAACCTAGCTAGCTTTCCTATTGCTGAGAAGTGCTCTGTCTGGGGCATGGAGTAGACCAAGGAGCTTTCTCCTGTCTTAAGACGAGTTTGTCCTCGAGTGGTGTATTGGATTGCTGGTCTCTATTACTATGCTTGTCAGTGTCAGAGGATAAAAATAAACAGAAATAAAACCAAGCAATACAAATTGCTTGAGCACTCTGAAATCTGGCAGCCATGTGAAAACACCTCATACCATTTATGTGGAAAACAATTGCTAAGCATCTTTTGGGTAATTTGCTTTTTCTTCCTCCAGCTTTATGCTGCTGAAGGCATTGTTGATTTTATTCCCAAGTTTATTACGACTTTATTTTGTTTTAGGGCTATTTGCTAGAAACAAGCATTCTTCCTTATGCACTATTATATAATAAATAAATATTTTAAATGGTGCTTTTATCAGAAAACTAAGAATCTTGATAGCCACTTCTACTCTCCTGGAATGAACACTCATCCTTTTGGCAGTTGTGCATCAGATGTTTGCAGAAACTGAGTTATTTGCCTGTTGGAAACTGTTCATAGATTAAATAACATTTTATTGTGGACATCTGGTCTGCTAAAAATCTGCCAGAGTTTGCATTCAATAACTGCAGCAATTCAAATTTATAGAAGGAATCTGCTCTGAAAATATGTTAAAACTACTGTCCTTCTTTCATTTCCTAGCTTTTAGACAGCATTGTTTTGCAAAAGCTGTTCTTGTTAAGAGTCTGAGTCTTCCCTACAGACTAGCTTTTTGTATTTGTTTCTAGGAAGCTTATAACAGCAAAGAAATATCTGCATCTCCAATTACATTTATCCAAAGAAAAGAATAAGCTTCAAATATGCTAGGGCTAAAAAAAAATCATAACAGAAATAAAAAATTAACTTTGCAGATAAGCTGATCTGTGGCTATGCATTTCATAAAATGTCTAAACTGAACGCATGCTCTAGACTGCCTACCTCTGTAAGTTATGTAGGAATTTTAACTTCACTCTCTTCATTTCAGATATCATTAGTTTAGAGCTTTGTATTTTACATTAGAATAGATAAATGACTTGTTTCAATATTTTTTCTTGTTTGTGAGATTCAATGGTCTGTTCTTTCATGAAAATAAAAATGACTCCCATCTCCAAAAAGAGACTTCTTTTTCCAGTTGATGTTTAATGATGCTTACAGTACGAGGCCAGTTTCAGTATGTGTTACTACATCCACACTGAATTATACTTTGACATGTCACTGTCGAAGGACCTCGAGTTTCTGTCAATTGGGTTATATAGAGCAGTAATTATTTTTGTTACAAGAGTGTCAGTGTCTGATAATGTTCTGAGATGGAGCACTGTCCTAGGTTGACTGGCACAAGTTCTCATTTAATAACACAAAGGTGGCTTTTGGATAGTACAGTGGAAGTTGGGCTATTGCTGAGGAACAAAAGGCTGAGTCCTGCTGTGATATACCCATAATAAGTCAGTTAACTTTAATAGGGGGTGATGGGGATGGCATTCTGCAGGTGTTTCTGTGAGAGACCTGACTATAATGAGTCCTAACATAGATTTAGCCTGCAGATACACAGTGTGATTTCTTTAAAGGTAAGACTGGTTTAGGACAGGAACTTTTTCTGTCTGACCCATGTCAGATTTGCCCTGACACTGGCTGTGAGCATATGGTGCAGAGACCACCACTGGAATGGTTGTGGAATGTTGCCATTCACTAGGCTTGCTCTGGAATCCTCTTCTTTGAGCAGATGGGTGTATGAGTTGGGGAGGGGTTTGTATTTTTAAACAGCACAGCTGGATCACTTCACGAATCTATTCAGAAACAGCTGAATCAGCACAACTAATTTGGAGGCTAAGCTGTAGTGTTAAGGAGAAGCAACAACTGATGAAGATGATCATTTTTTGCACTTGATTTACCAGAACTGTAATTTATGTTTAGCTAATGTGCTCTTCAGCTATGGAGTCTATTCAGTGTCTACTTCTCATGAATTAAGTTCCTGCTGTCTAACACAAAATAATTAAAAGTTTTACTATCTTGTGCTATGTTATGACATCAAACTGAAGTGTCTGCATCATTTTACAAGAACCTGAGTGAGGAGGTGAGTCAGGAGAAGAGCAGGGCAGAATCACTCATCCCTCCCTAAAAGTATAGTTCTCTGACAAATTTTCAGTGTCTCTTTATCATACTTAAGTATTACATGAAGAAGCATTGTATCTTGTGTAACTGAAGTACACTTAGCAATAGGAATTTCAAAACCAGTCTGAGTTCATTTCACCTCATTCCCATGATATTTAAAAGGATGGCACCAGAGACACAAAATGGCCAATGCTTTGTGTTTTACAAACATGTCATTTAACCACCCATCTGATGGCAAATATGGCAAAATGAGTCCTAACTAGAATCATGCAAAGTATTTAAAACATAGCCCAGACATGGTGTCAAGTTATCTACTTTCAGGCGTTATTTCTGTTTGAACCTTTCCATGTGTTCTTTAACAAACTTGATGTGTGTGAAATCTTACATTCTATTTCAGGCAAAGCCAGGCTGATCTCTGACTCTCTATGAAAGCCACAGAAACCTGAAATAAACTTTCTGTATTTTATAGGTGCCAGGCTGATCTCTGACTCTCTATGAAAGCCACAGAAACCTGAAATAAACTTTCTGTATTTTATAGGTGCTTTTGCCTTTTTTTGTTTGTTTCGTTTGTTTTCTGTGTGTGGTGTTGTGCTGTTTTTTTTTGGGGGTTTTTTTTTTTTTTTTGGGAGGCATTATTTGTTTGTTTGGTTTTATTGTTTTGGGTGGTGAGGGTGTATTCACTCCTCCCATGTCCCACCCCTGAGTTTTGGGGTTTTTTTGTTTCTAAATGAGCTTGGCTGATTCAATTCACTGTGTTCAAATGGGTTCTCATAAAATACCCTTATTATCCAAGAAAGGTAAAATATGTTCAGTACAAATATATATTTGTGATCTTAAAAGCAGAATTCCCCAAACTGCAGGCAGGAGTCTGGTTAGGATTACTTTGATTCAGCAGTCATCTGATAATATTCCATTTTGCATGATGCAGGTTGCTGGTGTCTAGGAAAGGAATGCCATAGAATCATAGAATTGTTAGGGTTGGAAAGGACCTTAAAATCATCTAGTTCCAACCCCTCCGCCATGAGCAGGGACACCTCACACTATGCCATGACACCCAAGGCTCTGTCCAATCTGGCCTTGAACACCGCCAGGGGTGGAGTATTCACAGCTTCCTTGGGCAGCCCATTCCAGTGCCTCACCACCCTTACAGTAAAGAACTTCTTCCTTATATCTAACCTGAACTTCGCCTGTTTAAGTTTAAGCCCATTACCCCTTGTCCTATCACTATAGTCCCTAATGAAGAGTCCCTCTCCAGAATCCTTATAGGCCCCCTTCAGATACTGGAAGGCTGCTATGAGGTCTCCACGCAGCCTTCTCTTCTCCAGGCTGAACA
>JBCJKH010016510.1:0-13726 GCA_039877255.1 Loriculus beryllinus
TGGGGTTGTTGTTTGATAGATAGCTGAATATGAGCTGACAGTGTGCCCAGGTAGCCAAGAAGGCCAAGAACATCCTGGCTTGTATCAGAAACTGTGTGCCAGCAGGACTAGGGAAGGGATTGTCCCCTGTACCTAGCACTGGTGAGGCTGCATGTCAAACACTGTGCTCAGTTGTGACCTTAAAGGTCTTTTCCAATCTTAATAATTCTATTACTCTATGAAAAGGTGAGTGATTGTTTTCTATTTAGTTCACTTAGTGGTTTATACCTCAAGCAGCAGTTGCCAGAGAGCCTGGAAAGAGTCCTTAGCATGAACATGAAGTTCTTGGTGGTCTCCGGCATGTGAGTGATAGGAGCTGGCCTTTTCTGACTGCTGGATCCCCCTGTTAATTGAAGTTGTTATTGAAGTTACCAGCTCTGCTGGGCCATTGCTATATCTGGTCAGGCCAGAAGGTAAAGTGGGAATGAAAAAGGGTACATTATGCTGCTGTGCCTTCAGAGAGATCTGAACCACAGACAACCACGCCCAGCAAGGACATCACTGGTGAGAGTTTCTGGGAATGAAGAGCTTCTAGCCTTACTCTTCAGGTTTCTCACACTGAGATAACAGGTATATGACCATTTAAGAAGTCTCCTGAGTAATGGAATCCCAAAATGCACCAGGCTCCCAGACCTTTAAAATCATGTTGTTATACTCACAGCACAGGGATGCTGGTAAAATAGTAAATAGAGGCTGAAATTAAAAAGTGTCAGTCCTCAGTCATGTTGAGGACATCTGTGTTAATTCCTCAGCTAGTTTCTGTTCCAGAAAAGTTGTAGAGGAACAGCCACTGCTCTAAGCTGTCACTGAGTTTACCAGCCCATTTTCATATTGCCTTTTACTTCCTAGAGTAGGGGAAAAGGGCAATAATTCAACTCTGGTCAAATAACTGACTTTTTTACATACCTTTGTGGTGACTTTGTTTGCATAAATACCTGTTCTGTCACCTCCTATGTCCCTGCACAGTAACAGGGCAAGGCAAGACATAGTTATTGTTGACAGGCATGTTGCACAACGGACAGCAAGGGCCGTGCTTGCTTCTCTCTGCCTCTTGCTGGCCAGCTGGGTATACAGATAACACTCTGAATTTCCTAAAAAGGCTTCTCAGCAAGCACTGTTTGCATATGGGGGCACTTAGGGAAGAAGGACCCCTCCCAGATTGTTCCTGGGACAATAGATCTTTGCACTATTACCCCTCTGTGCCTTTGTCTAACTTCCATAATAGTCTAGTGTGATTAATTCGTATTGCTCCTGCAGCCAAAGAGAAAGGGAGAGGGGCATTATCCAGTGTTTCCAAACAATACCAAATATTGCATTAAGACTAGAGTGTAGATTCCATTGTTTTGTTTTAAGAAGAACAGCTTAACTCTTTTTTTTTTTTTTTTTTTTGAATAAGATTGATTAAAGCAGAATCTGGAGTTTATTTGTTTTTTTCTCCAAGGTACAGCAGCTGCGTAAAAGAACATTTCACCATAAGGAACAGGCTGATTCACTGCATCTCTCCTGAGTACAGATTGTTGTCTTCTCCCACACAGCCTTCATAAATTAGGACGAAAACTTGAAAAGCACCACAATATATGTTTTTGAGTGTTCCTGGCTTACAGTAATTTGGTTAGACCCCAAATATCCAGTCTTAACCTAAAAAAATAATAGTTAATAAAATTCAGAAAATTAATAAAAAGCTACATTCTTTCGTGCTTCAAAGTAAATGTGGAGCCATGGCACAATTTAAACAGGAGGTGTGATGAGGTGAGTTCAGTATCAGATATTCACCTTCTCTTTGTAAGGCCTGAGGACACCGAGCACCTTCAGGTCTTGGGACATATTAGCTCTCACATAAAGGCAAAGGAGGGTGGGACTGTATTATACCTCCATGTTCAAGTTGACTAAGCTCTGATCTGCTTGAACTTACTGCACCAACTTCACTTAAGTAAGAGTTTAAAGGTCTGTGAAACTGAAAACAAAACCATCCAGCTTCCTGTGTGTAATTACCAGTCTATAAGAACAAGAAAGGGTAGCAGAAGGCCAGACATGCATATCAAATGTAGGGTTTGGTTTTCCCTTCCCAACCTTTGCTTTTTCTAGACAATGTCCATTTAGTGCAGGAAACCAGATAGTAAAACTTGCCTGAAATAAGATTTCATTCCATGTTTCAGATTGCAAGCGAAATGTCAAAAGCAATTCATTCAGGAGGTGGCAGGATCTCTCCAGGGTGGTTCAGCCCTCAGTTAGAATAATAAATAAATAATCCCAGAAGCTTTTTGCTTGATTGTTTGGTTGTTTGCATTTTTTTTAATGACAGGCAACATGAAAAGGCTGCCAGAAAGTTTCTACCACAGACACAAAGTGCATCCTTTTCTGGTTTCTCTAGTAAATTGTAGTGTATCACACTGTGATTCTGTCAACAATCATTTTGAATAATTTCTTGAGACTCTTAGCCATTCAAGCCTATTTCTCCCCTACACAAAAATAAGGACAGCTGAAGCAAAACTTAAGTTCATAGCAATATGCAACTCTGTTAGTCACAAATGAGAAGGTGATCTGCATTTGAGTGATCTACAGGCTCTTGGCATTCACCTCTGGTGAGCTCTTCTCACAAAGGTGCAGTTTAAATGTCGCTAGCTTTCCCAGCTGTAATGGCACAGAAGTCACAGCAGGAACCAAAGTATTATGGGCCAGCAAATGTGACCAAACTTCACAAACATAATCTTTGAAATCAAGGCAACTGAGATTAAATTCTTCAACTGTTTAACAAGGAACATAGTTCAAGGCCACATGCCATGGAACTGCAAAGATCCCAATGATCCTTCTGTAAGCTATGCAGGAGGATTGCAGTGATACGAGCATTGGAAAGACAGTCTATTTGCTTGCAGGTTTAGTGCCAGGGAAGCAACAGCATGGAAAGTTATTTCAAAGAAAGAGAACGTGCTTGTCGCTGTGTGAGAGCTGTTCAGTGAGCTTGGGAGCTCATGGCGAACAGTCAATATAGTTGTTAACCAGAGGGCACACGTCCTAACTTTCCTAAAATCAGCTGTTGATGACATACTCCCAGCTGTTCTCACTGTAGAACGTTTTGTTCTTTCATCAAGAAGCAACATGTCCCTGTGCAACTTGTACCTTTTAGCCCTTGTCTTCTCCATGTGTCTCCTTGTAGAGAGAGAGCATCCACCCCTGTAACCACCTTTTAAATAACAGACTACCATGATGAGGTCCTCCCAAGCCTTTTCTTCTCCAGGCAGAAAATACTTAACTCTTTCACTCTTTTCTAACAGGGCAGCTCTTCCAGCTCTTTGACCAACTTTGTGGCCTTCCTTTGGATGCTATACAATCAGTCCACATCTTTCATTGAACTGTGGAGAACATAGTTGTGCACAGCACTCCAGGTGTGGCCTGACAAGTGCTCAGCAGAATGGAATGATCACATCTCTGTCCCCACTAGTAATGCCCTTACAGATGCAGCCCAGGATCCAATTTGCCTCCACTGCTGCAACAGTGCACAACTGACTCCTGTTCAGCTTGCTGTCCACCAGGACCCCCAGGTCCCTTTCAGAAAGGCTGCTCTCCCACTGTACAAATCCTAGCCCCTTCTGGGCTCTTTGGTTATTTCACCCTAGCTGCAGTACTTTGCACTTGTCTTTGTTAAACTTCATACAGTTCTTGCTAGCCCACTCTTTCAGCCTATCCAAGACGCGCTGTGAAAGTGCTCTTCTTCTGACGTGTCCATCTTAGCACCCAGTCTAGTGTTACCAGCAGATTTGGTAAGGGTGATTTCAATTCCATCATCCAGACCATTTATGAAGATGTTGTACAGTGTAGATTGCTGGAGAGCTCAACTTGTGACAGGCTTCCAGCCTGTGTAAAAATCATTGATCACCACCCACTGAGTACAGCCTGTGAGCCAATTTCCTACCCATCTCACAGACGGCCCATCCAATTTGTATGTTGTTAGTTTGTCCAGGAGATGGCTGCAGGAAATAGTTGTCAAATGCTTTGCTGAAATCCAGTCTTTATTGTACCCTGTTTTAGTCAGAACTCAAACCTTATGGCACCCCAGAAATGTGGCAGATCTTCAATATTTTTTTTTTCCATCTTTCTGTCCTGCATAGAATAAAAGACAAGCAACAGTAGACTGGTGTTTTTTCACCTAACTTTAACTTAAGGGTGTCTTTTATTTAATTATTAATATAACTTGAAGCGAATAGTGAATACATCAGAAACTTAGAGTGGAAAAATATGAGCTCAAGGCAAGTATTTTTAACTATATTTTGCACAGCTGTCTGGAAAGTCTTTTAGAAAATAGCTTTCTTGTTCTGCAATATATTCTGAGGGCAGATGTCTCTCTTGCTTTTCACTCTGATTTCACCCAAAAGCTGATATATTTGCCTTAGGTGTAAAATCACCCTCAACTTCTCTAATCATACAAAAAATGAGGTTAAAAGGGATATCTCGTGGGCATCTAGTCCAGCCCCTTCTTGGAGTCGTTCAGTTTAACTGAGCTGGTCAGAGACTTAGTGAATTTTGAGAATTCCCATGGGTAGAGATTCTCTAGGCCAGTTCTTCAAATATTTTACCATGCTCTCAGAGAAAAAGTTTTTCCTTGTATGTAATTCATGGTCAAACATATATACTGCAACAGTTAAAGAGAAAAGCCTGATTTTCACTTATATTGTAGTTTCTTCCTTTGGTACACAGTTTGCCTGGCAAAACTGATGAAGGAAAGGTCTTACATCTCACTAGCATCTACTCCATTGAAACAACTATTTTAATACATGGGTATGCTTTTTCCAATCCAATTTTATGAGCTTCTGTAACCACCTTCAGCAGTATTTCTGTCTTATGAAATCAAATAAGCCACTTTTTTTTTATATGATGAAAGGAACTGACTCTTTTAACATTCAAGTATCCATGTATTCACACAGATATTAGCATCACAGTCAAGTTTACTGGAATTAGCCAAAAATAGCCTTTTCAATTCATATATCTGTAACAGCAATAGAGTAAGCTGAGTACATACACAGTTTTGCAGAATAAAAAAAGAAGAGTTTTGATTTTTTTATTTCTATGTGTTATGCTACAGAGCAGTATCTTCATTCTGATGGTGAAGATGATTTGCATATAAAAACTGGGGTTTAAGATAAAATTCCTCTGAACCCAGATAGATGCCTGTAAGTTGGGTCAGTGAACACCTATCTCATTCAAAATGTGTGCCTCACTCTACTATAGTTTTATGTCTGTGTGACTGTAAAGACACTCTGAGGTGACATGATCAGTTACCAGCATCTCCACTGGAGTCGTCTAAAGTTAGATGAGATTAATTTCATTCTCTGTTCAGTTTAGCACTAAAAAATTAAAATCTACAGCCCATTTCCAGAGCCACAGGTTGCAGGAAGCTGGTGGAAGAGTTAGAATATGGTTCTCCTGATTTTTTTGTTTGATCACAGGGAACACATTGTCCACTCTTCTTCCTCATTTATAATATGAAGACTTCAATTTGAATTCATTGCTTGCCCATGATTGCTGACTTCTCTTACCCTTTCATAATCATATCGTGCCTACCATAACTGACAGCATAGATCTATATTGTCCTACGTAGCATACAGAAGCTCTTTTCAAGGTCAAGCTGATGAGACACACAGCCGTTAGTTATGAGACCAAAAATAAAGATGAGCTGAATATAGTAAATAGGATTTATTTCGGTATCAACTATCACCTCAAAATAGAAGAAGGCATGGTGGCTGAGAGAAAGAGATACAAATATAGTTTAGAAACCTTATATAGTTTTATAAATAGCCAGGTAAATTTATGTATAGACAACTATTAAATAAGTTTGTCACTATAAGGGTCTCTCTCTGTTTCTCTCTGTATAGAGAGGAACGTTTCTGAGACAGCACACTAGTATGGGGTAGCCATAAAATTTTAATACCCTATTTCTAAACCACATTTTTTTGCTCATTAGAGACCTGGACACTAGTGATTTAAATGGCCTTCCCAAATGGAGTGCACTAGCTCTCCAAATTTTCAGTGTCACAATATGGTTAAGGAGCATTTCCTATACAGTATATATAATCTGTGGTAACACTGTGCACTGTCCCTATCAGGGCTGCAAAGTCTGATGGGTACCTCCATTTTGTAAACATATATGGAACTTTGTGATTTCTAACAATAAAAACAATTTTGTCTTTCTAGGTCAATGTTTTTTAAATGTAGAATTCAGCTACAGAAGCTACACTAGGGGCATCTACTTGGATATAATGACAAGCTTCGAATTGTACAGTTGGCATCAATGGCTGTATTTATATGAGGGTGGTGTGGACCAAAAGGAACAAACAGGTGACAAAAATTAAAATATTATTTAGCAATTGTTTAAGAAAATTTCTTCATATGTATTATGTAGCATCTTACTTTTTTTGAATTTTAATAAAGTTTACGTGACTTTACACAATGTAACAATATAACCTGATAATCTTTAAGGTTAGGTCTCAGCAAAGTTTGACTTCAAATTAAAAAAAAGGAAAAAATTAAATACTTAAGACATATTTTATTTTGCTAGAAATATATTTAAACTGCCTAACAATATTACCAGTGGTTTTGTTTTTTTACTATGGAATATCTTTATGTTAGCTGTAACTTCTGCAGTTGAATATTTCAAACCAAACATAGAAACAAATAATTCACTTTTATTCTTTCCACTTTTTATTACTTGCAAAAGATTTTGCTTTGTGATTTTTGTTTACTCTCTGAGTAATGGTTGTTATTTGCATTGAAATAAGCATGCACACACCCCACAGTAAGTGAATAAAGAGTGCTAAACCATCAGATAATCAAACATTAGCATCAACACCTTTCTTTCACTTGAATTTTTACAATATACTCTCTATTAGAAAGAATATTATCAGACAAACACTCTTTAAGAAATGTTTCATTTGGCTGAAGAGTGAGACCAAGAAAGGATGTACTTCTCAGAAATTCTTAGAAACTCTTTCAAATAATAAACCAACTGTGGAAAGAATGAAAGTGAATAATTGGTTTCCAGTGAAATGATTTCAAATAGAATAATTGCTTCAGATAATTCAGGCCAGATTATCCTAGAACAAAAACAGGTTCATAGAAAGGAAAAGACATCCTAGAAGTTTACCAGCCTGGTGGTTGGTAAACCTTTAGGCTGACCCTGAGCACTACCATTCCTCTTTTCTAGAGTAGGGTCAAATAGCTCTGAATCTTTTGCATAGAATGACACTTCCACATAAGGAGAATAATCCTGAGCAATTTGCTTGGTGCTTATTAATTGGAAAGATTTCAATTCATTTTTCATGCAATCACGGTGAAGATGCCGTCATTGATGATGATGAAAGCATGGTTGCCACCTGGGGATGACTGAGTGGGATCTTACAGAAAAAGTAACATTTACTGCCTCTGGTGAGGAACAGAGGGGAAAAATATAAGATTGAAAAGTTAATCTGTGTAACATTAGGGCTTTTTTGTCTTTATAAACTGATATATACTGGTTTTGCAAGTCAAATCTATATCTTGTTCATTCTCTTGCTCAAGGAAACATTTAGAAATTACCATGCAAGTTCTTCACCACTGCTATAAAAATCACAGCTGGGTGTGACCTTCAGGGCAAATGGAAAAAAAGAGACAGGGAAATTTGGCTTCTAGATGTTACGGATTTCTTCCTGCTGCCTGTATTTGTATCACCCTATCTTTCTGAATCAGGGGTACACAAAAACATAAGACTACTATATGGGAACATTAAGATTGTCAGACCTAGCAACACGTATATATATTTTGCTTGCAACTGCAGTATAGATAACAGATCCAATGAGCTACTTACTACTCAGCTCCTTGCCAAAGTGAAAGCCTGTAGCAGAAGACCAAATGCCCAACTTACCCCATCCTTCTAACAGAGTAGTGAGACAATCACCAGTCGTCTAAGGCCTGCAAATAATCCAGATTTTGTTAAACAGGGTTCCAGATGATCCTAGGAAGCAGATTTCAGATTACAGCAAAACAAATAAATGTCTGCCTGCCTGGTCTGGTCTGGCTGTAGGAATGGGGGCAAGGGAGGATATCTCATACCTTTAAGTTAGTGGGGTTATCTTTGTGCTTTCAAACACATGCCAGTCATGAGGGAATATAACACCACTCAAGTGAATTACACTCCTTCTCCAGATGAAATTTCCCAGTTATAAATGGAGTGATATAGAAATGCAGTATAAGTAGTTTCCTAAACCATATGGGCAACACCAAAAGTCCTGGAGTCCTGGGTAATGCACTCATTGTACATGCAGTATTAGTAAACTGTGATTTAAGTTTTCTAGTCCCCTTAGGGAAATCAGACAATATGTAAAGGTTGATATAAGAGATTTAATTTCCTATTCTCAGGTTATTTAATCATACAATGCTTTCCATTAAACTTAGTAAAAGGATGAAAGGCACAGGGAGAAGGAAAAAACTACACACTCTCAGTCACTGTCCTGGTCCTATGACAAATGCAGCTGTGAATCTTTCCTTTTTCATCAATTTAGGAAATAGAAAAATCAGGAAATAATATTCTGACATTTTTAAGTCTTAAAATATACTTTCATTTCGCTTCCAAAGAATTATGAAGTATTTCCATGTACAGCATATGCTTTTTAAAAGTGAGGTGACAGTCTGAAATTCAAAGGAATATTATGTGGGAAGCCTTACAGCTAATTTGTTTAGCAAATCTCCATAACCAAAATGCTATTCAAGCCTCATTTTTGCTTCTAGAAAAAGAACAGATTATAAATATAACACATTAGAACCTGATACCGTTCATCGTATATGTTAAAAGGAAGTAGAAGAGATGTTAATTAAGTGGATGATATTCTTTCCTAGTAATTAATATATTATTCTTTCTACAGCATAGGCATGTCAAATATTCAGTATTTTATAAAATAGAGTACATTCTTACAGAAGGACATAACTCCTTTTATTGCACATCATTGAAAAAAATATTCGAATTTCTATTGTGAATAGACACTAACAAAGCTCTAGCTCATGGTTGATTTAAAAGTGCTGCTTTTTTTTACAGTAGCTTTTTGACTTATTTATTTTGGGGTCGTCTCTTTTCTAAAAATCCTGCAGAAACATTATACATCTGATATTTGGGAAATTCTGTTTCAGGGTAAATGGTTTCAAAAATCTCCAAACCCTCTAATACAATGATTATTCTTTCTCTCCCCCATAAAAACAGAGAGAGCTTTTTAATTAGGCTTCTGAAAACTGAAGTGATTCTTCTAGGTCAATCTATGGAGGGTATGATCTCAGTTTGTGTTTTGTCTTGTAAGACAAGTTTCTCAGACTTGGAAGCACAGATAGCATATGTGAGGGGGAAACTGCTACTTCTCCCATGCAGTACTTAAACAACGGGAATAAAACGGAATTCCTTTTGTTAAGTGGTGTGAGCTGTGAAGATATTATTTTCCATGTTTAACTGTTCTGCAGTGGGATAAGGTACAAACTTTTGGGCCTTTTCCCTCCTTTATTTTATTGATTAAATAAAATGAGCTATCTTGAGTTAGAATTATGTTAGCTGATTTAGTTACAAGTGACAGAGAAATGTTAAATCCAATGAGAGGTGAAAAGCTGAAAAAGTAAAGTAAATAACTGAGAAGTTAGTTTATGCTGAGGCCCATACTGCTGTTGTGCCAATGGTTGCAGGTTGTACCGCTTAAAATTAACTTTGCTATATTTGTAGTGTATACATGTTACAGCATAAGACAGTATAGGTGACTGCTGTTTAGAATTACATTCTGGGTCAAGGAAAAGTAAATTCATTTTTTTAACAGGGAATATAATATAACCATATGTTTAGAGCTAAGATAATGTAGGCCACTACGAGCTTTTTATCCTTTGTCAAGGCAAGAATGGGAAGTGTAATGGATTTTTGTTGAGAGCTGATTTTATAATCCATCTCATTAAATGCATTACACTCACATGACCTGACTTTACATAACCGAGTTATCATAGCACAACTGACTGAACACAGAACTTGCAGTCTGCTATAACATTGTTTAGACCAACTCATTATTAACTCCTCTGTGCAGATGCTAAGTTTTCCTGTTTTGTTGAAATTAAATGCATTCTTCTTTCCTTTTAAATGACATTGAAGGGAACCAATTGCTTAGTTTGAATACGCTATGCACCAAAGTGACACTTTAATGAAGATCATGCTGAAACTGTCACTTAGTACATTGTTATAATCTTTCTATTTTCAGCTGAGGTTTTTTTAGTAAATAAGGCCTTTGAATTCATCTGTCAGTACCACCTAATAACTGCCTAATTAGCTAGCCAGTTACAACAGGATATGACAAAAAGTAGAGGTCTCAAAGATATCATGTTCCTGGCTTTTTTTGTGAAGACTGGTGGCTAGAAACAAGAGAGGGACCCAGAGCAGTACCAGCGAGGCTTAGGGATCAACTTGCCCGGCTGAAGCACCCATCAACTTTTCATCACTAGCTAAGTCAGACAGTTCATGGCTAAGTCTGTACCTACCACAGCAAATTGTACTCTGGCCTAATATGACAGGTAAAGGACATGGCAAAAAATTGTTATGGTTAGAATATTATTCCTTAGCTAGTTTTATTTCCATTGCTGCTTAATCATGTCAGAAAAAAAATATTTTCCTTTCTTGCAGAACAGATAAAAAGCATTTTTTTACTTCTTTACATTTAAACTAAAACTATTGTCAGCTCTGAATTTTAATGAACTTTTTCTGTTTCTTCAATTTTGTGTCACTATTTACTTCTATGCAAGGGTGTCTGGGGGTTTTTTTTCAGGGTTTTTTATTAGGAGCTCTCTGGATTTATGTGGACTACTAGTGCCCCAAAGATGACCAGTTGCAAAACACTAGTTCAGGAGCCCTTGGGCATGGAAGGAGGGGAGGTATCAGAAAAGAGGTTTACAGATGTGGAGAAAGACCTAAGGAAATTGTGGTACACAGACTACAGAGGGTAGGAATACAAAAGTGGGTGAGTATGAGATGAAGATCAGAGAACACAAATTCATGGGAAGCCAGATTTCTTCCATCCTGCTGCATTTACTGCATCTTCTATCATGGTTTTTCATATTAAGGTTCAGTTTAGGGAGGATTAACTTTTATTACTTTTGTCAAACAAGTCTCTATTTTTTTTTTTCCCCAGAAATTTCTCATTAGATTTTGAAGTGGCCAGAGCTCCACAGACTCTGCTCCAACTGCAATGGCAGTCACAGAATGTCTCTTGATGCCCATGGGAGCTGCACTAGATCAGCCTTGTATTCCTTCCTTATGCTTACTATTTTTCAGGATTCCCTGGCCAGAAATACTGCATCTCTCTGAACTTCTTTATTCTGTTAGTATAGCAAGTACATGTGACTATTTAAAATTAAGATGACTATAAAAAGGATTCTTCCTACCTTATTTTTTCTAAGCAATGATCCATACAGTCCTTATTACTAAAGCATGACATTATTAATATGTGCTGAACATGATATCTGACAGAAAACATTGGCCACAGCCAGCAAGCATGAGAGTCCTTTCGGAGAGAAGACTTTTTAGCAGATGCCCATACTGAACATGAAAGAATACTGAAGTGAAAGAGATTCTGTGCTGTGGAATCAGAGCGAAAGCTGCATCTTAGTGTAAAACAAGATTATATGTAATGTTTTCCTCACATTATAAGCCTAAACACATATTAGCTGGATTTTTTTCTTATTCTGAATGTTAAGAACAGTTACCAACAGCCACTCAGATTAAGTAAAATACTTTTGCTTCCTGTAGTTCTTGGAGTAACTTCCACTGCCAATAATAACCTCACCTAAAGCCTTGGAAAGAGCAGGCTAGACAAAGGATTGCATTCATGTGCATCAGAAGTACTTCTCCTTATTGCTTAAAAAGCCCTACTAGACAGCAAATTAAAAAAATAATAAATAAAAATAAAGAAGGACATTGTAAGAGCTGGTCAGGTCATTTGATACTGCATGCTATAGTTTCTTTCTTTTCTGGCCATGCATGAATAATCTTTTGAACTTGGAGTTTAGATAGCACAAGTTGTCTAACAAAAGTACAGCTACTCATGAATAATTTGGATTTCAATGTGTATGTAAGGAAAACATCTCAACACAAGGCTTTTTGTATTAAAGCCATCTGTGACTCACAGGATCATCATGCATGATATAGGGTCATTGTGTGAAAGCAGTAGTGCATGAAGGGCCATGGGCATGGTGTATGAAAAGCCACTTCAGGATGCCATGCAGAGTTCCTGGAAATGGTAATGATATGGGGTATGAGGAACAGTGATGTGCTTACAAATCCTGCCAGAGCTGAAAAAGCTGTCTTTTCCATACTTAATATAGTTGTATGTGAGGTTTGGTGCATTGTAATGACGTTATTAGCACGAGGTTTTTGCTTGGGTATGAGAAAGATATGAGTCATGCAGCTTTTCCAAGAGGGATCAGATGAAATGTTGGTGGCACACTAACGTGTATTCTGTATGTGTGATAAGTATTCCAGACAATGTTACCTTGAGGTATAGTAGAATGCCCTTAAGAATTATGCTGTACAGTCCTTTCTTATCTGTGTTTACCCATCAGTTTTGGTTTTTTTTTTGTAGAGGAATTCTGGAGTCCATTTAAATCACATATAAAACTTACTGATTTCAGCAGCTCCAAATTTTATCCTGTAAGTTCCCAAGCATTGCAAAGAGAAGATATAAACACATTTGAAACCTCAAATAGATTTTTCTGCACAAAAAAGAATAATTTACATATAAATAAATGGTATTCTTCTCCCATAGCCTTTTACATATGAATTTGAAGAACTCTGCAAGTCTGCATAAATATATTCATGAAAGTTTGACTGCAGATTATATAAAGATTCCTCCATTTGACATAAATCAAATTAATCCTCTTTGAATCTTCACTGAAATGATGATGCTAGGCTAAATAAATCTCTTTGAATTCTCATTAACTGTTAGCACAGCTGATTCTTTGATTGGTTTATTAGCATGCTTGGTAGCATATGCTCAAAAAATGGAAAAAAGAAAAAAAAAAAACAGAAAAGAACCCTACAATTTAATGCAAAACAGAACAAAGCTGTAGATTTCAGCCTTTGTCTTGTACACACTGTAAGGTACATGGAGCAATGATCTAACTTGAGCATTGCATGAGGCTCTTCTGAATTGCCATTCAAATTTTTTCTTAACTTTGACTAACTATAAATTAATTACTCACTGCATGGGGATTTTCACCTGTCAAACTGAGTTAAATCTATTGAGAAAAAAGTGTTAAAATGCCCACAATAGAACATTAACAAATAGAGAGCAACTAAATTTGCTACTTTGCAACAGCAAAACATGCTAATTCAGCTTTAATAATGCTTAGAAAGAAAAAATCAGTTCTTTATCCCATGAACATCCCAGTATGATAATTTTTCATTTCAACTTTCAAGAATAGAAAATTCTCATCTAATCCCCTGTCAGTCATACAGATATGCTAAAGCTGTTATCTGCTAAAGAAAATACATAATCTGGACAAAACACTACTGTATTTAATAATCAATTATCCATTCAGAAGCTATAAAACTTGGCTGAAATGCCAATGTATTTAGCATAACTCAGAAGATATAAATGTACAAGATCTCAAACTAAATGGAGCAATAAGCAGCAATTTTCCACACTGTGCA
>JBCJKH010016514.1:0-15649 GCA_039877255.1 Loriculus beryllinus
TGAGATGAGGTAGAATATATGAGGATGTAAAGAGGCTCTTTGCATAGTTGTATTGGCAGCTAGTGAGCTCTAGAAGTTGTTGAGTCCTAAAGAGGTGTATTTGTTTAGAGTGACATACTTTGGCAAATAACTAAAAACAAAACTAATGAGCAAGCCAAGAAACTCACCCTGACTGTACAGAAACACTTGGAACTTCTAAAAGAATAAACCAAAAACTTCTCCCTTCTACCAAGGTATTGTTTATGACTATATTAATAAGTTATAGACTATTAAGGAACTTTCCCCAGTGCAAGAATTTTGTCATCCATATAGTTAATTTATTTTTGTACCTGGGCAATGCCAGTTAGCATCCTTACATCAAATGCCTGGGTCTTTTTTGAGGTTTGCACAGAAAGTACTGTTCCAAGTATGCAGTGCATACAGACACACTGTTTCATGGTTGTCACAACCTAAAAACAGTAGAATTCAGCTTCAGGGTTGTAGGCTGTGCTGTGCCAGTTGGCCTCAGGACCACCAGAAAGACCTTGGCCCATTTTACTTATGAATTCAGACATATCTATATTGAAAGTCAGGTTCATAGCAAAGCATGTGAATTGAGAACATGGAAGTCTTCTGTCTTGGCTCAGTCTCCAACTTCTCATTTGTTTTACAAACATAGATATGACCCATGAAACCACTGGAGGGCTTCCAAGAATGAAACTAGATCCAGTATTCATAGGCTCAGCATAGTTTAGAGTTTCCCATTCTCTTCTTATAAGTAGAAGGTTTTAATTTATTGCTGTCAGAGTTTTGTTCTTCTCAATTAATCATTGATATTAGACAGCATGGTGATAAAAGTTTTACAAACATCAGGGACATTATAAATGTCAGACACTAAATTCTCTACCTTGGAAATAGATATTCTGAAGTCTATTACACAATAGAGATGAAAGAAGAAGGGTTTGTTTGGGTTTTTTTTTACATAACCTTGAAATTCAAAGGGAAATGTAAAATGACAATACTCTAACAGCTTTAAATAGGCTCTGAATAAATCCCTTCAGACCATTTAGGGGGACACTGTTTATTAAAGCAGCATTAAAGGATGTTGCCAACCGAATCAGGAAACCTTAGAAGTTACTCTTTGCATGTATGCTTTGTGAAACAGTCTGACTCAAGGATAAAATGCTAACAAAATAAAAATTATGAAATAGAGTGTCACTTGTCAGAAAATTAAGCCTCAAGTGAAGATTGGCACCAAAATGATTTAAAGCTGTTATAAATTCCAGTCTATCTGCAGTGGTGTCTATTTACCTCTCCTGTCTGCTCTTCATTCTTTTAAATTTGTATTTTCAAAGCTAGGGGGGGTTTTGATTGTTTTATTTTTTTTTTTTTAGGGGTTTTATGTTCTATTTGCTCTTTCAGTAGGATTTTGTAAAAGTGTTTGACATTTCTTATCTCAGAAAACATATATAAAATCATAGAATCATAGAATCGTTAGGGTTGGAAATGACCTTAAGATCATATAGTTCCAACCCCCCAGCCATAAGCAGGGACACCCCACACTAAACCATGCCTCCTAAGGCTTTGTCCAACCTGGCCTTGAACACTGCCAGAGATGGAGCAATCACAACTTCCTCGGGCAACATGCAGCTAAGTTTCTGCTCTCAGCTATACAAAACTCTTCAACTTTATCAGCCTGACCCAGAGGCAGGTATTTTGCCCATGTAGCTAGTCCCAAGGAATAACCATGGAACTAAGACACTAATCCAGAATGAAATCAGTGTCTTTACCCAGGATGATGCTTCACTAATTTCAGCTTGGTACTTCATTAGGTACTATAAAAATGAAGTGGCTTTCTGAAATAATGAGGTTCTTCATTAACTGAGAAAAAAAAATTAAAGGGGTTCATAACAAAAAATACACTGTGAAAAGTCCAGCTTTTGCTTTCTCACGCACAAATAATGAGAAAAAAGTTTAAGGAAGTGAATATTACCAGTAGCAGCCAAAGGCACACCAGACATGTAAACAAATAGTACAAACTTAATGTTACAAAGAACTCGTAAAAAGTATGATATATAGGAAAGAATGAACTTTTACATAAGCACCTCCAGCAACCAAAGACCAAACCAGAAATACTTACCTAGAAAAAATTGTTTTGGTGCATCCATCTCAAATAGTTCAAATTATGTACTTTATTCTGCAAATGAAGCTGAAAGTTCTCATCTGGAAGAAATTTACCTTTTGGAATCAGATTCAAATCACATTTTGGGGAAGCCTAGTATCTATTTTGCAGTTGTGATTGCAACCTCAAAAATAGAAGATTACAACCCAAAGAACAGAAGGAAAAGCTTCTGTATGCTTTCAGCGAGGTGTTTCTGAAATTAAGGTGGTTACAACTTTGTCCATCATCCTTCAAGCTCTCTACCTTGCAATATTGGAAGGTATTCTGTACCATCCCCTAAATTGCTTCCCTTCTCTTGCTGGGACTGTGACTAGTGCTCAAGGCAGATAATCAAGTTTCTACAGAATTCAAAAGAGTAAGACATAGGTGAAGCTGCTAAAAACCAGCCATCAACAAAAAGGTCAGGGCCTTTGGCAACAAAGGAAAAAGAAATTACTCCTGTAGTCTTCAAACAGATTTATTCTTGATATAAAGCAGGACCATTTACAGCTCAGCAAAATTTTAAAACTGGTAGTAAAGCACATTACAAGCTTTCTTAATTCAATTTTCTCTGGCATTTATTGTGGTTAATAAAATACCTAAATGTCATTGAGACTTATAAAAACGTATTTATAGGTTAATAAATGCATAAATTGGATTATTCACAAAAACAGCTTACAGAAAGCCCAGCATCCTAAATTGATACAGATTTCAGTTTTGTTCCCTGTCAGAAAGATAATTAGTGCTTATTTACAAAGATTTTAGTTTACAGCACTGTAAAAATGCATCTGCTTACTGCTACTGTTTTCGGAGTTCATGCTCAGCTTCACAGGATCTAGGTTATCTTAGCTATGAACTTTTATTCACCTAGATAAAAAAAAAGAAAAAGAATAAAGGCTCCTCAAAATATCCTTTGTAGCCGATTCTTTCAGGAATATAATCCTACTACCCACCAAAATAGAAGCACACGAAATACCTAAATAGAGGATTAAGATTTGCCTGCTCTGGAGTGGCAATAAATAGCTGCTTATTTAGGGCAAGGATCTTTGTTTTGATTTTAAGAAAATAACTTTATCCAAGAAAAAAACCCCACACACTTAAGCTTGCTGGAACTAAGTGAAAGCGGTGATGGGAATAACAGTCTTAGCTTCCCCATTACTATAAAGTATTTACAGTAAGTAGCTACTAAGTATTTCTTTCAAGATACACACACAAGTTAAACTGTTCAGTGTTTAGTTTGTGTGTAGTTGTATATACATATATGTTTCTATATATATGTGGGTACATATATTTATATATATATATTTGCACACAAACACACACACCCACACACACACACACTAAAACCAGAATTTTTTCCTTTCCCCACCTTGTAAATGGAAATGAAGGCAAACACACTAGATTGCATACATTCCTCACTATTCAAACAATATTGCACTGGAAGATTCTACATATTCTAAGTATATAGAGAAAAATAAAATGCAAACCTAGACACAACATACTCATCACAAAGATTTTGTCCTTATCGACTCATTTTCTTACTCAGTAGACAGACCCTCCTGAAAAAGTTCCGTCAAACATTTAGATTTTGGGTTTTTTTCCTTCTCTTTATTCTGAGGATTTTAAGTTCAGCCCTTTCATTTCTGTTTTCAGATATCTGTTTTACTTTGAGTCAGAACTTTCTTGCAATAAATTTTAATGTTCTTTAATAATATTCAGGCTAATGATGATGATTGGGAATGGTCTGGGTTTAACAAGTACTTGAACATTTAGCGTAACCAAAGCTTTTATATGCAATTAGTGCTCTGAGCTGAATTCTGGTATAATACCATTTATATCCAAATTATTTTTAATGAACAATTGGATGCACCAGACTGGAGGACTACAGGTTTAAAAGAAACTATATTAATATTTTATTTTAAAACCATTTAAAACACATTTCTGTAACTAATAAAAACAAAAAAAAAAGGCAATTGCTAAGATAATTGACTAAAAATATTGTCTAAGTTATGAAGTATTGTACAAAGTTTCTTGCTTATTAATTCACAACAGCAAGATTGACTGATGCATGCAAATAGACAGACTTTCAGGAAGAGACCAGAGATGCATATATACAAATAGCATAAAATACATTCCTAACTTATGGGTGCATACTGAGCCTTTTAAGCACTGAAAGGACAAACATTTCAAATGCACTCATCCTTTCTAAAAGGTATTTAATACAATCTAAGAGCATCATGTTTCCCAGAAGGCTTTTATGTACAGGTCATCTTTTCTTATACAAATGTTTCCTGAGCCCTCACAAATACAGCTAGATATAAAAAGTCTTGCTAATACATTTCTTGTCCCAGAAGCTGCCATTTTTGAATTGACAATTCTACATTATAGAAATAAAGGGCAGTTCTTCTGTTCCCTCCTCCCTTTTTTTTTTTTATAAATACCCTGCATTTCCCTTGAAACAGATCAGAGAATTACAGACATTTCCAGGCATTAGTGTTAAAAGACATTAGCAAAGAAACATTTCAGTCCCTTAATGCCACAAGTTTTAGCAGACATTAAGGTCTGCGAAGCCAAAGTAAAACTCAAAATGGCTAAAAATGCCCTATATTAACATTAAAACCAAAGCAAACAGCAAAACTAGGCCTGTTGGAAACTTTGCTTGTTTTAGCAAATACTCTAGTCCATTAACTCAGCCCAAAGCCATCATCAAGGGAAATATTCATAGTCCTGTGCAGCCCAGCACCATTTCCCAGTAGATAAAACCCTCACCTCATACATGAGATTTTTTTTTTTAAATGATGGAAAAAGTTGCAGCAAGGACTTTCCAATATTTAAGAAATCTTGGCTATTACGGGTATTTACTAGTGTTTAATCAATGTGCAATTACATTTATTTAATAAAATCTCCAGATATTTAAATATTAGACCTTGTTTTTTCCATAAAACAAATCATTAAAGTGACTTCTAAATGATTTTTAAAAATAGCAAATGTGTAATGACTGAAAGAACTGATAAAAATCACATCAAGAACTTTGAAAACTGATCAAATTACAATTTTGTTATATTACCTATGATAAAAAAATGCAAAAATATACTTGTGTCCCATAATTTATACCTTCGGAGTTGTTGCATTATAAACAACACTTCATAATTTGTCATCCTATTAAGCACCTCGGCAAAATATGTGGTACAAATCCCATTGCCCTTTCATCGACTTTGGGATTGTTCCAAACCTCAAAGTTACTTGTTTTCACTAATTCTAAGCAATTTTAAGGAACGTATCATTACTGAATCAAGATTAAACCAAACAGTGCAAACTATAACTGTGAAAAGGAAAAACTGTAAGATATCAAGCATGCAAACCTGGGATTTTGCAATTGGGTATCATGTTCTGAATGCTCCTATATCCTTGCAATACCAGTAAACACCTAGATTCGTTAATTTTGCGTCTTCTAGCATCAGATTTATTCCATGTTTTTGTTTATTGTATGCTTTTGTTTGTGTTTAGCCAATAGTCTGCCAGTGCAAGTGCCTCTACTCAACTTGCATAAGCTTTCCTTTGGAGAAAACTCATTAACAACTGGTTATTAGTAACACCCTTTGCTATCAGAGCTCAATATTTCAGGTTCTCATTCACTGATCCTTTGTACTGTGGCACAGTTCTTCAATGCATTTGTGTCAAACTAATTGCAGTCTGCCACCATTCACAATCCACTTACAATGAATGCAAAACCTATTTCAAATTCCACCACTTAAATCCAGCAAATTTCAAATTACAGGACTGATGGCCCATTCTTCAGGATAAACAGCACCTGACAACCTAAAAAACAGAAGTTTTGTGTCTTACTGGAATTCCACCAGGTTAAGAGAACTTACTTTGATTTTCTATTCCATTTAATCTTAAACTGTGCAGCTCCATGATAAAGTTGGTGCTTCTATTCAATTTGATGGCAAAAGTGTTTAGCAAAATCTATTTTATGATTACATAAATATCAGTTCAGGACTGCAAAAAGCTTCACTTCATTTAAAAAACCTTGAAAGATAGAGTATATCTCAGCAGCGTCAAGTTTTCCTTTTTCAAGCTAAGAGAGAGACTGCTGTTACATACAATTACCACCATTACCACATTTCCTAACACAATATTATAATTAGTTACATCCTCCACCTCTGTACCACAGACGTGTGGATGAGAGAGCTCCAGTGGTTACTCCAGCACATTAGCAGACCTTAAAACTTACTGGGGTCATGAGCTATACAAAAACCTCAATTTTTTAGCTTTCTTGATTTCCTCCATCTGTATTCCCAATCTCCAATTAACTTTAATATAATTCGTGTCATGAGCATTTTGTATCTTTTCTCTGGGTGTTCACCCTTCTCTCAAGGAATACACTGCTTTAGTGATAACTAACAAACAGTAAAGATGTGTACATTTGCTCCAGAATAGCTCTCAGAAAATTTGCAGATCTGTCAAAAAAAGGTTACTTTTTATTCCAAGCCTTTTTGATACAAAGAAAACCCAAAACAAAACAGGAAAAAAAGAGACTGGAGATTCCACAAACTTTTCTTGGCAGCTTCTGGGCCATCACCCTTTCTGCTTAATGCTTTACCACCAGACTAAATGAGGAGCAGCTAAGCATACTGCAAACTGTACTTTTTTTGAAGGGCTTTCAAGAAGTTTTTTGATTGTCTAAGTAACCCAAACATAGCATCTCTGTCCTAGTTAACCCTACATGATCCAAAGGCTATTTGTACATCTGATATGCAGTAGAGCTGGATGCAAAGATATATTTATCTTAAGAAAACTTGGAACACAAAGTTTCATGTCTCGATCCAAAGCCCATTTGGCCCAGTGGAAAAATACCACCATCTTTGAATGAGGTTCCAAGAGCAATTTTTATTATTTTTAGGAAAGATTATCTTAGAGCAAAGATTCTGAAGCATTCTTCGGAAGTCTGAAGTACCACTCAAGCCCCAGTCACAAAAGCTTTATGCAGACAAAAGTCTCATTACAATCAGCAGGGGTTTGCTTTCATAATGAATATTTGAGTCAGCTGATTGGAGTGCTCAACTTCTGAGATGGTTGGTGCACAAGATATTCTTGACTGTGTGATTTATCTGTAATACACAGCACTGATTTCTTAGAAACAAGCAATTGTGACAGGGCTGAAAGGGGTGCAAAAGGGTAAAGTTATATCCAAAGTAGCTTGCTTAACTGTTACTTGTCAAAGTTCACACTGTTTGTACTTAAATTATACTATTCAAAGTTCCCATCAAGTGAATGATCCAACTATTGTACCTCACTGAAGCAGTACAGTTGGGCTGGGATTCTCACCCTCTTGTGCAAATAAACTTTGAGAAAAAGAATTTAAGGAGTAAATCTAACTTAGTTCACAGGCTGATAATGATGCAAACTGTCACATACACAGTAGCAATAAAAGGAAGTTGACTTACAGTTTGTAATAAACAAATCCCGTACTGAAAGTTCTTAACAGTTCATATCACTCTCAATGGATCATAACATCCATCTACCAATTTTAATGAACTAAGAGCAAATTGCAACTGTCCAATAAAAGCATCTCTAAAATCATGACTGCATACATTCATATTTGGCCACCTAAAATCCTCAGCATATAAACCAGTTGCACAGAATGCTACTGCAATTAATTTTATTGGTTGCAATAAACCACTGAATGGTTTTAGGATGATTTTAGAAGCCGATTATGTTTGCATATGAACACCCACCAAAGCTTTTAGGCATGTGCACTTTACCAGTATGGTTCCATATAAGCCCATTTACTCCTGTGGAGTTACAGCAGCGTAAAGCATCAGGATTAAGCTCCAGAGGTTCTTAACTATTTTTTACACACCACAGATCCCTGTCGAACCCATGAGGGATACTCTGTGGGTACTCCTTTGAGTTGCTGCTTAACTGTTTCTAGTCCTGACACCCCTGGTCACCTCTCAACACAAGATTGACATAGTGCTGGAGGGGTTTCTCTGTGGAATACTGTGAGTGGTACAGAGTTGTTTATTAATTCCACATGGTCATGGAATAGGGGACTTAGTTCATGGGGGAGAAGACCCCCCTTTTTGAACCAAGTCTCTCATGCTTCTCCTGTTGACACAGCAAGTGTGGCACTGTCCAGTCACAGCCTTGCCAGTGTGGATTATGAAAGAAGATGTAAGCTACTTCTGGTAATAACGACAGAGATAAAACTTATAAAAAAGTAAACTTTCACAGTCCACTCAACTAGCATAGAAAATACCCAACTGCATTAAGAACAGCAGCTGTATTGAGGAGGATCATGCTGTATCCCAGGTAGCTCCTTTTCTCTTCCTAGACAACTTCCTTCTTCACCTTAAAAGTCAGAGTCCTTCCCAACCCACCCTTCTTTACTCAAGAGTTTCAGGATAAGCCAGTTTTGCCATCAAATCCAAATATTTGTTTTCTCTGCTCCATTTCATTCTTTTCCCCATGGTCCAATTTATATCCTGTTTTCCTACAGCTTCCTTCCTGGGCTGTTTCAGCAACTGGTTCATAGAAAACACTAAAAGTAATTTTGGGAATTATTTTTAGTTTAGTTTTACTTACTTAAACAGGTTTCTTCACTAGAAAGGTTCCATACTCTTATTTCCTCCACTTTGTCCCATGGAACAGAAAATATTCCTAGTGCATTCTTATGTTTAAACAAGGACAGTAGATTAATTAATGAATTTAGTCTCTGGAAAGCTTGTAAATTCTGTCTAGCAGAAAGTGACTGTTAAGTTTTCATTTTTTCCATAATTAGCCATAATAATTAGCACAATAATGCCCTTCTTAACATTCCTAATTGCATGCAACTAGTACATCAATACCTCCTAGAAAAAAGCCAGTTACCTTTCCCTGTCTCATCTGGGACAGTCTGCATCCCCACATGCACACCAAACCAGCATCCTGTTTACTGATCAAGGACAGCCTGCAGGAACCAGTCTGACATGCAAATCAAAATGGAAAGCTCTTTACTCTAAAACAGACCTAGCATAAAACATACTTATAGAAAAAGTCATAAACCAGTTCCCTGGCAGGCAAAAATTGTTCAATAAACCAAATGCATCAAAAGCACCATCAGGTTCCCCGGTGCTTATGTTTTGCCACTTGTTCATTTGAACTAGACCTACTCATTAATCAGCTCTAGTACTGGCTGTGGGTTTTGCCTTGGGTCTGACGACATCAGCTCAGGGACCACTTACATTTTTACTGCACATTGCCATGTCACCAAGCTGTTCAGATTAACTCTGCTGGGAGGCTGTCTCATTCCAGGAATAGAAATTAATTAATCAGTATATTTTCCACCCCCGTGCCAGGAAAAACATTTCTGATTAAAATGGTGTACTGAAGGTTTTTTTCCAATCATTGCCGACATGACTATTGATTAAATGGAAACCTTACTCATTATATATCTGTATTTATTTCATTCCTCTCAAGCTCCTTTGTTTTAATTAAGGTGCATATTCTAGACACAGCATGATTACATACTGAAAATACCTTTGTGAACCTAAGGCACCTACTTCTTGAAAGACGTTCCATGTATGATGGAAGTACTTAACTCCCTAGTTTAGATTCCTAAAACTTCAGTCTAACGAAGAGCTTGCTTTGGAGGTAAATAACCAAAACTTAGCGCTGAAGCTCCAAATACATCTACAACGTTGCTTCTGGGCAGAAAAACTGCTTCACTTATCACTACGCTCAAGAGCTGGTGCATCCAGAACTAAATCCCACTGAGACTGCAGACTTGGCAGTTTTTGCATGTTGCTTGGACTGAGCTCCCGATTTTCAGGAAGTTTCTAACCAGTAAAGGTTCTTTTAGGTGAACAATGATCACTATTACTTCCCTTCAAAGATGCTGACAGGAGAACCATGCTAGCTGAGACTTTATAAAGTCGAGTTGGGAAATCACCCAACAAGCTCGGGTGACCCTGACCCCTTCTGCTCCAAAGGCATTACTGCCCCTACTATCACATTACAGAGAAATGTCCAATATTAAATTATTCCATTCCTTCTTGCTGCTGTGACCCAGGCAGGCTTCATGTAAGAAGTTAACTGGTCTGGATCACATACTACTGCCAGGCTACAGCACTTGCTGCCACTGCAATGTCATCAGACCACTCTCCTGAGAACTAGCAAGCTTGGGTTTCCAGTTTGGCTATATTATCTAACATTTTCATGCATGTGAAACAGTATATAGAGGTGAGAATAGATATCTAGCTCCCAGGAAGAGATTGCAGCCTGCTTAAAAGGCACCAGACCTTTTACAAGGTCTTTTACAACAAAATTTACAAGAATATCCAAAAGCAACATTTCATACCATTAAAATGGAAATAGAGAAATCTTTTGGCCCCAGTCTCCATTAACACAATCCTTATCAGACACATAGTACACTTAAATTCCACGTTATGATTTCTGTACTACAAGGCATCTCTGACTGAAACCCAGTCAAGTTGCAAGCACTTCTCAGCTGATTTCTCCATACAGCCTCTTGCCAGAGAGATGCCATTCCTTCAGAACACAGTCTTGCTCTCATAAAGCACTGCAGGTGCCATAAAAAGGCAGGACTGTAGCTCTCCATTACAAATGCCTGCTATGAAGGCACTCCTGACAGTGACTATCCAACCCTGTGCTCAACCTAAAGATAGAGACATGCAGCTAAAGCCCTATCTTATATATATTTATTCCTGCATGCTAAACTCTAAGGCCTTCTGCATTTCTAGTGGATTAGAGATCTAGAAAACACCAACTTTCTCTATCAAAGAAAGTTACTAATTGATGCATGTACTTTGTTAAAATAATATACTAAGTTTGCAATATTTGCTAATCCCTTTGCCAAATCTCTGCTTCTTACTTTGGAAAGTATGAATTGGGGTTTCTTATCCTGGCTTGTTGCAGAAATGAGCCATTAACCTTCCATTTCTTCTCATGTTTCAAGATTCCAGAAGCATTGGATACTCATCTAATTTCAGTGAAGACAAAAGGCTGCTGCGTAATTCAGAGACCATTTCTCCATTATTATAACTAGAAAAAAAAGTTACGACACAACACTTCCCATACCTTTTCATGTGTTAGTGCTTTCCTCCATATCTTCCTGGAGACAAATGCTCACTGATTCACTTGAAAATTTAAGGTATTAATCATCTTACATTCTGTTATAAGGAAACCATGCTAAATTAGCCCAATAATTACAAGTTGTGAATTACCTGGTCAGATCTGATAAATGTATCTTCTATACCTTACCTATTACCTAGTATTTTACCTATTGCAACAGCGCATGTGTGCTTTGGGAGGAAGATTCATATACATTCTTTAATCATTTTGCCATTTTTTAACTTACTAAAACTGCACATCTTTCCAAAAGATGGCCAGAACATTTTCAAACCTCAGTGTGTATAAATTAGTGGTGCTGCATAAGGCAACCCTAATTTATGCACTCACTACAGACCCAATTAGTTCTTCTGCAACAGAATGCCAAACAGATTTTCTTAATAAAGCAGAATATATCACATCTAATATTTATATTAGATGCAGAGTTTTAACTCTGTCACTTTATATTACTAACTTCAAGCTTTGAGAAGGGAATTCTGCAATTGGCTTTTTCTCTCCCCCTCAACACCACTGGCAGAACATGGGGCAGATGATCAGTTTGGACAGATCAACGTCACTCCAGCACAGCTAATAGTGTGACATGGATTTACATCAGCTGAATGCACAGTATGCCTGCATGCTGCACAACAGCTCAGGGAGGTTCCCTGAACCTCATGATACAGGAGCAGGCAGAAGCCCATGGTGGGGGCTCTGTGAGCTTACCCCCATCCTGCATGGAACAGCCCCCTTCACCTCTGCCAGCATGAGGTTATACTTTCGTGAACATTAGACAGCTGTCAGAGACTCTATATCTTCATTATTCTTTTGTTAATATTTTAATCTCTTCCAGCCCAGATGGCTTAATTCTTTGGTTAAGGCTAAGACATGCCTGAGTGCCTGCAAGCTGAGGCTCTATCAAGAAAAGTGAGAAGTGACATGGTGAACTGGGAAAAAAAAAAACCCACAAGACAAGTAATGATCGCATTTGTGCCTCTGATATTTCTCACTGAAATTGGGAACCAGAAATCCTGCCAGCCTGTGTGCTGTGTTGATTCTGTATCAGCCTATCTGTATTTGTAAACTACTTCAGGTATTTCCCACCTATTTTGTCACTTCAAGTTTTGGCTGCCCCCAGTCCAGAGGGCATCACGGACTGCACAAAGTACAGCATCACACTGGCCAAATTCTGGGCTAAATTATAAGAAGGGGACTCCGGTTTGCACAGGTAAAACTAAACAAAAATATTTATGGGATAAACCCACTGCTATGTAGATAACCTACAAGATCAGTGTCAAAAAGGTTTTGTCTGTGAAGTGGATCACAAGCTGAAAGAAAGAAAACAAGTCAAATGGGGGACTGCTTCTCTTCATGCTCTCTGAAAATGGTAATTAAAGATACTTCTGTCCCACATGCAATATGCTTACAAGTGGCTACAATCAAAACCAACATGCCTGATAGTGGAAGAATCAAGTGCACTAAGTCTGTTCAGATAACAAGCAAATAATTTTTTTATATTCATATTTCAAGCAATGAATCAAAATAAGTCACTTTGGTTTCCACTGATAGGTAAATTAGCCTCATTCTTTCACCTAACAACCTCTCTAGGCAAGACTCTCATATAAAAAAAAAAACAACCAAACAAACTAAAAATTACATAAACATTTTAGAGCAGAGCAACAAAAAATTCACATTATTTTTATAGCCATGAGAAGAATCCCACAACACCAGATGGGTAACAGGATCCACCTGCAATATAGCTGATCTAGTCAGTGCTCACATTTTGCATCCCACAAATACCAAGCATCTAGTCTTCCAAATTAAAATGATCCAAAATCCTGGATAAAAATAAACACACTATTAGTTCAGGTATATTTTAAGTGTACAATTAGGCAATGAAGTTTGGAATTCTTTAAGCAGATGGCAGTATTACATCAGTAAATGGTTATTAAAGTTACCTAATCTACAGTAGGTGAAACAACATTTCTGCAACCTAAGAACACATACTCCAGATAAGTATGTAGAGATTAAGTTTCAGAAGCTACAAATATATTCAACTACTGCAGAAAATTATAAATGGGAAAGCATTCCAGTCTCCTCCTCTTCCTCTCCCCCTCCGCCCCAACCTGGCTAAGAAAAAAAGTCTTCTTGTCAATGTATTGCTTTTCTTTGGGGAAGTAATTTTCCACAAATCCTTTCTCAAACTTAATCCCAGAAGATTCACTTTTCTTTCCTCATTGTATGTCACAATTACCAGTTCATTAAATACAAATGTAAGAGCTACTCTTGTCGTTAAACCCACAAATTCTCCTGCTCCTCATGAACCTGGCACTGCAATCCACTAACAAGAATAACTGAGTTTGCCTTTGATTCCATGATGCTTTGGCCCTTCTGGCTCCTATAACCCCCTGAGCACTGCTGAGGCTGCCTCTCTTAATGGAAGAGTTGGAGCTGCAAAACCTGCTGGGAGATAACATTCACCAGCAAAGTCTCAGCCCTAAAACTTTTCTGAGAGCTTTGACATTTGTGTAACATTCAGAAGCCGCTTGCTCACACAGAGACGTTATTCTCTACCAGCGAAGCACTTCAGATGGAAAGCATTATCTATTCCAAACTGACATCTTCTACTAAATGGAACATTTAATTAACTTGGTCCTAGGCCAGCCTGATCTGTTTTGTTTGCATGAAGACGAACACAACTTGTGACTCTTTGGAACTGTTTCTTTTCCTTCTCCTCCCCCTTAAAAGGGACTTTAGTTGTTTACAGAACAGATACAAGAGAATCCAAGCTGGTACAGTGACACATCATTAGTTAAAAATACATCTCAGCATAAAAAACTTTAGTACAGAGAGAGCATTGGAATGCAAATTACATTAAAATGGCTTAAGAAGGAAAATGAAAGTCATCTGGAAATTGATGATGTTTTCTGCTGAGGGCTGTAGAAGAACAAAAAGTCTGCAACCACTTTTTGTGTATTACTACAGAAAGTGAACTTTGTACAATTAACTGAGTTGAAAATACAGTTTAAGGGGTTATAAAAATACTTGAAATGTATCATTAAAATGCAGATGGTAAACACAGGGTGTAAGAGGGGAAAAAAGGTCTCAAAGTATAAAAAGCAAACCCAAACCTGCAAGAGCATAAGAATCGCATATCCCTGACCAGAGCCAGACTTGCATAACCAGCAAAGCAATGTGATGTGTGACTTGCAGTAAGCTGCAGAAACTACTAGCGACAAAGAAATCAAAATGCAGCAGAGATGACAGCATCTCCTTGGGAGAGTCACTGTGCAAAAAACAAAGTTACTTAGCACATGTGTTACATGTACTGTCTGGCAAACATACATAATGAGTTCTCGCAGTAACAAAGAGACAGCGTAAAATGGGGATGCCCAGACTTAGTCCAGATCTACAGTTGTCTGAAAACCAAAACTTTCAGATCCGAGCAACGTTACTGGAGAAAGCAGTAGAGCATCCCTTGTCTGAAGTTATTTGGAATGCTGCAGACTTTGAGTTGCTGCAGGCACTGTCTGCAGCTGGAAAAGCAAGTTGAGGTCCATGTTTCTGAGAAGGCAAATATGACCAAAGTCCTCATAAAAAAAATCCTTTATACCTTGTTTAAAAATACAAAGTTCACTCTAATTCAATTAATTGTGAAAACCAGCAGAATAATTTTAATAAGACAACACCCATTGGTACTACACGTGCTGCAGGCAAAAGCCCATCTGCTTTAGTACACAGTATCACACATATAGTCCAGGATCCTCTCCGTATGTGCAGCTGAGACTTGAGGGCCTGCATTTAAGTACATCCATCCCCAGTGTGTGTGCAGATTAAGTGGCAAGTATATCACAGAATGGTTTCGGTTGGATGGGACCTTAAAGCTCATCCAGTTCCAACCTCCTGCCATGAGCAGGGACACCTTCCATTGAGCAGGTTGCTCAGAACCCTGTCCAACCTGACCTTAAACACTTCCAGGGATGGGGCAGCCACAGCTTCTCTGGGCACCCTGTGCCAGAGCCTCAGCACCCTCACAGGGAAGAACTTGTACCTAATGAGGAGCCAAACTGCTAAGTCTTCCTAATATAACATTACTGCTGAGAGCTGGTCCCTGAAATCAGCAAGAAGCTGGTAGAAACTGGAGGCCTTGAAGGTGAAAATTGGCTTTAGTGGGGCTACAGGGAGTAAGGATGAAATGTTTCATTCTCCTTTACGAATCTGTTTGCTGCACATTCAGACTATCTCTGTGTGCCATATTGTGGCATTGGGTTTTTAAATCCCTCATTGATTTGAGAGAGGATTTCTGTTTTAAAAGCATAGGTTCAGGGTGGCTTATGAGGAACAGGGGAGGAGAGCCCGGTTTGTGTTTCTGTAACATTTGCCAGAAGAGAAGACACG
>JBCJKH010016515.1:2236-17120 GCA_039877255.1 Loriculus beryllinus
TGGGTTGCCCAAGGAAGTTGTGAGTGCTCCATCTCTGGCTGTGTTCAAGGCCAGGTTGTATGGAGCTTGGAGCAATCTGGTTTAGTGGAAGGTGTCCCTGCTCATGGCAGGGGGTTGGAACTGGATCATCTTAAGGTCCTTTCCAACCCTAACTACACTATTCTATTCTATTCTATTCTATTCTATTCTATTCTATTCTATTCTAGCAGCTCTGTGTTCTCCTTGGCCTTCTTTTTTCATGTAGATGCGAATTTTTTGTCTTGTGTGTTAAGGTTGTTTTAGATCCAAAAGGGTAAACTCACTAGTAGGTTAGGAGAGTATATCCCTAAGTGATACTGTTGCTTCTGAAGGCTATGCTGTTTTCACTGAACAGCAAATTAAAATCCCCATAGAGGAGTAGACACATACCTTATCTTTCAGTCAAAGCATAAAAATGTGTAGTGAGTGCTTGTGCAGATTTCCTCACAGGATCTGGGATCTAAAGTCCTGTATTGAGCTAGCTTGCCTGTATAGAAATCTTTGTATTCCATTTACAGTTTTGACTAAAGATTGTGGATAGATCTTTCTGAACTATCCATCTGCTGGAACAGCAGTGGTGTTTTCTATCACTGAGCCTGCACTCACAGCACTTCCGAAATTACAGGGATTGAGGATTGTTTAAATGACATTTGCTATTGTGAGAATTAATAAAGAAAAATAAACATACTTGCTCTGTTTGCAAAACTCCTATAGTTTATAGAACACTAACATGGATAATATATCTGCAAGACTGTAGGAGAGGTTGGTTTGGCTGTTCCTCCACTGCCATTTTGTTACATCTGTGGACAATGTACTGTTGCTAGACCTTTGCTGGAGTTCATCACATTTGCAGTGATATTAGAATGCATTTATTTTGGTGAATATTTTGATGCAAAACACAGAACAGTTTGATTGGCAGCAATGTTGAGGTGAGGGCACACCACGGTTGTGAAGAGCTGTACTTCCCTCCTGTCTTCTCTCTCCCAGGCCCACCAGTTCTGCTGTCTCTTCTGCTTACGCTCCAAGCTCAGCATGAACTTTATTGCGTGTGTGTTTTGAAGCCCACATGGATGATGGGAGCTGTGAAATCAGACCAGATTTCCTCCTCCCAATTTCCATGCTGCTATCGCATCAGTGGTTTTTATTTTTAAAAAGAAGATATTTCTGCTTCTCCCTCTGAAGCACAGTTTGTATGCATCTTGAAAAAGAACTGCTGTGAGTATTTTAGGATGAGGATCCCAAGTCTGATGGTGGTACCTGGCTGCCAAGAAGTCATGGTTGAGTTTCCAGCTAGCTCACCCAGCATGTGCTGTTACTATGATGTCAGTTATTCTGATTCTCCCTCTGAAATACCTGTTTCTCCACCCACTGTACACTGAATTACGGTTCTTACGCAGGTACTTACTGTGTGACTGTGGGTCCCACCCAGCCCTGTGTTTGTCTTTCAGGTCCAGGCTGGCACAGGTAAATAGCATGTACTTGTAGGCAGCAATAAAATTACACATCGTTAATGTGTAATTCTGCATTAGAAACATGTAGAGGTGCATGCTTGAGTTCTGGCATTTCTCTTAATTAGGATTAAATACATTTGTCTCACTGCAAATTTTATAGCTGTGATTTACTTCTTGAAAGTTTATTGAGAGCTGTGGTGAGCCGTAACACAATGGTACTGCTCTGCTTAAGTGTATGAAACTTGCCTTTCTTGGGAAAATGTTTCAATTCCCACAGTCCACACACTTTATAAATGTAGTCCTCAAAAGCCTGTGTTTAGGTGTGTGGATTGCCAAAGGTTAATTGCTTCTCCTGCTCACTGAGCCTTACACATTCTGTGTCTAGCTTGCTCTCATGGGGGGCACTGAGGCCTGTACCGTTCTCCAGAGTCCACAGTGAGTTGACAGAAGCTGGAAGTAAGTTGGTTGTTGTTACCACTGCTCTCCTATGGGAGTCATGCTATATTTTCTTTATATGTTACTGCTATATACATACTTTGACCAGCAGTGGTTTTTAAGAGTAGAGCTTCTGTAACAATGCATCCGAGTACCGTTTGCCAGCGTTGCCACTCTGCACATGTATTCCACATTTCTTTGCTGTGCAGTAGTTTTATTGACTAAGGACTGGCTATTTTGTTAAGGCCCCACATCAGATTCATAAAGCATCAAATTTGGAACTACTCTTCTTTTTTCTCACTGGGGTCAGAACGATCAGTTACAGGAGAGCTGAATTCAGAGAATGTGCCCATGTTCTAAAGATAACCGCCTACGTCATCATGGTGTCAGAGCCTTGCAGTAGTTTTCTTGTTGCTAAAAACTACCAGAAGTTCTTTACAAACATGAAATCCCAGCTGGGTGCAAAGGTGGAATGCCTGTGAGTGGGGCACTTCACCTATCAGCAAAGGCTTCTGGCAGCAATTACTGAATTCCAAGAGAACAGCTTAGTAGTCTTTTCTGCTCAAGTACAGAACAGTTCCCCAATTGTTTCTGCTGCACCAGTATTCACCTAACCCATTCCTAGCTCCAACCCATCCCTAGTTCCAGTTACGTTAGCAAGTCACTGTAACTGTGCCCCCCTTCATTTTCTCTTCCTCTCTTACCCCACTGAGCAGTTCTAATTGACGTGTTACTTACCCAAACTGGATCCTTTTTTCCCTTCTGTCTTTTAATAATGCTTCTGTTCTGAAGCCGTACAATACTTCGCAGTTCACAGGCACTACAGACCTTTATAGGTAAGCTGCAGTTGTTACATACTTTAATGAACTGTGTAACAGGACATGCCTAAATTCTGAAGCTCCACTAAGTTAAGATTGAATATATTTGTCTCACCCAGCACATTTCACTGAGGGAATTTACTAAGCTTATTGAAAGTTTAAAATTATTGGGGCTCTAACTGAGCATTATCATCCCCCTTTGGCATTCTGTTGCACTTTTATGCGCTCATTTTTCTGTATACAGCTGGTGGTTTGTTTGACATGTCCAGTTTGTTGGCTTCTATATTTACACATTTTGTATCTGGTTGTGCTGCCTTTTGTTTTAACTGAGAACTTGTTGCAGATGGAGCAAGAGAACAAAATCACCTCCTTCCTCACTCCCTCTAATGTGGCATCCAGTAGAAGCCTTTTCAAATGCCAGAGGGGATGATGCCCAATGTGTTTTGGCCAGCTACCAAACACTTACCTACAATTAATATTTTACAAGTGTTACTCAATGTTCATCTATGGCAGGTTTGTCCTGGGAAGATTCAGAGTTAATTGCTAGGCCAGTTAATGGACTTGCGAGTGTGAAATGCCAGTATCTGATTGAATACTTGTATCTGATTCAAGAAAAAAACCCAAACAACTCCTGGTTGCTGGGGTCATTAGGCATCAAAGTGGGAAGAAGGACTGCTGCCATGTGGAACAGGGCTGGGACTGTGTAAGATCAAAGCAGCCATGGCAAGGTTGGGTTGGGTTGGGAGACAGAGCCTTTGAAGGGAAGGGAAAAAAGCAAAACTAGATTGCTGAAAAGGTGAGGGGAGCACCTTTGGAGGAGGGAGGGAAAGCATTTCAGGTTTCCGTAGAGGAAATGTGCAGTTGAACCTGTAAGTAGATGTGGTTTGTCTCTTGCACTGATTGACTGAGCAAGTGGTAAAGCACACAGGAAAATTTGGTGTTATTAAGCTGTGAATACAGTTGAAATGAGAAAACAGTATTGTATTGATTATAGTCATAAATATTTATAGATCTTCTCCATGCTTCCTATATATTATAAAGCAACTGATACGCTGATGTTGCGGTGCTGTAACTTTTGATACCTGTAATGCCAGATCTTTATTAACTGTGTGAATAACAGCTGTATCCAGAATTGAACCCAGCTCCTGCTTTTGCTTCTGAGAAAACATTTCTCATCCAAATGACTTAGCACATCAGTGGGAGTTCTGTTTTCCCAGTTAACTCATGTAATCCACCATGTGAACTGATGTGTGGAAAGCACCGAAGTTAAAACAGGTCACCTAAAACAAGTGCTCTTCTCTTTTCTGCTTTCTAGTTACCAGCTAAGACAGGAGTTGTTCCAGCTTCTTAGTGCTAAGCGGCAGTGCAAAGAAGATGAAGACAAATGGAGACAAGAGACAGCTGCCTTCTTCATTCGGGTTGCCTGGAAGAAACAGCTGAACCATAGCCTTCTGAAATCAGCTCCTTCATGTAAAAACCTGAAACCTGTAAATAAAACCAGCTCGGCCATAAAACCCAGCAAGCAGTCCATCCTGAAGCAGATATATGGTAACTTTGTCTTCACTCTGTTTTAAATAGCTACACTTTTATAATAGTGTATTCTTCCATACACTCATTGTTAAGGATTTCACGTATTTATTACAAGTAGTCTGAATCTTGGGTGTTCTGGGTAATTGTGTGTCTGTTGCAGACTGAAAGAAAGAAACCCTCTGATTTAAACTGGCTGCTGCTAAAGCTGTTTGAATCACCACATAGTGTTATTCAAGCACGGGTCTTGAGCAACCAAACAATTCTTTTGCCAGAGCTGTTAAACTGGGGACATCTGGCTCAATCTATGCACAGTGGCTGTCTGGAGCATGGTTTAAGCATGATTTTAAGCTTTATTGTTTTTTAAATATTTCCATTTGAAGAATATGGTCTTGTTCCATGTTCATAACTGTCTTGCTTCAGGAGAACTGGTCTTTATTGAAGAGCAAGATCAGCTCTTATGGTAGCACTGCACCATACCTGAATGTGCATGGTGCAGAGGACTCCCATCTTGCAGAAAGGGTAGCAGGGAAGCACTGATTTAAACCTTGAATTTGTTTATAGTATGGATCACTGATGGAATAAGGATGTGCTAACTGTAGGTACTTTACTGGGTAGTAAGTCACTTCTGTCTTGGCTCTGTAGTTTAGATGGAAAAAAAAAAAAAAAAAAAAAGGATTAAATAAATAAATAAAGCTGATTTTATTTAACTTTTTTTTTTGATAGCAACTGCAAGATGTATTTTTTAGTTAAAGTTCAGTTGTGGTTGTGACAATTTTCTGTCATAGAGAACATCCCCTGAGTTTCCTTGTCATAAATGAGCCTGATTTTAAAACAAAGCAATGTTGTAGCCTACTTAAAGTAGTTTCTAGCTATACATAATGTCATCTTTATGTGATTAAACATGGAGCTGTTCATATTGCTTCTTAAAGGACGTTCTCAGGAAGGCAAAGCATATCAGCCAACAAGACCTCCTTCCAAGCTGAAGCTTTCTGATGTACAGCTGGTCTCAGGTAGGACACCTGCGTTTTAAGAATGCTTTAATGTTGTATACATGTGAGATTGGTTTCATCTTGGAAAAGCAAAAATATCTGCTCAAGAACTGGGATCTCGTGTTAAAGCATGTAACTGCTGCCAAGCTGTTAAGATTGCACGCTTTTTCTTTCACTACTGTTGGATTTACGTGAGCACTGCACTTTCATCCTTATGTTGAATCATGTATATGAAAACCTGTTTCTATTGGGCTGCTACGAGGAAAGACCTTAACAGAATGGACTTGCAGAGTGATGAGCCAAGTAGCATTCACCTCTGATTAAGTTTACTTACAGCACAAATATTTACTGGTCTTACAGAAGAGGTGGACTGCTACATGTGCCAAGAATTGACACACCTGGCTGTTAGAAATTCCTGGTTTAGTGCATAGATGAAAACTTGAAAATCCAAAGTTATTGATCTGATCTCTGCCCTTTCTTCTAAAATGATGTAACTGGGTGTCTGTGCCGTGCACAGAGCCTCAATTACTGCATAGACTTTGACTAAGTTGTAAAGCTTTAGCAAAACCATGCATTTATTTCCTGCTTAACCCAGAAGCCATCGAGTCATTACTAGGTCTTCCTTGGGAAAGCCTTAGTTCTGCCTACCACTGAAATTTTGGGTACGCATCTGGTCTTGGGGCAGTGGGGCTGGCACAACGAGGACTGTCAAGCTGTGCAGGCAGACAGGAGATCTACACCATGTACACCGGAACAGCATCAAAGGACAGCGAGTGTGCAAATATTATCAGGGTCAGTAAAGGCTGGAACTATCATGCATGTGGCATTAATTGGCAGCTACCTAAAACTGAAGAGTTCATGGCCATCCCTCTTACTACTTCTTTACAAAATGCCATTTTTAAGAGTGTAATTACACTTACTTGGGCATGGGAGCTATAATAATATTAGCACTTGAGCACCTGAAGATCTAGTGCCTTGCCCATTTGACCTTCATGGTTGTATCATAGCTAGTTCAGAGACAGGCCATGGCTAGGCTGGCAACAAAGGAGATGCTTCAAGGAAACAGCAGTTCAGGTAGTTTGCAAAGGGCTGTAAAATACATTTTCTTCTTTACTAGTTTAACAAAGCTCTGAAGTCAGAAGGCAATCCAACATTGACTTAGCCTTGTTTGTTAGAGCTGTAAGGGAGTTTCTGCCTCACTATGAGACGGAGGCTTTTTTCTTCCACTGTTTGACAACTGTTTTAATTAAGCAGCACAACCAGGCAGGTGTTTGGTTGCCACCTCTTCATACAGATAAGAATCTAAATTTTAGAAGAGCTTTAGCAAATAATGCTTCTTTTCGTTCAGCTTCTCGGGACAACATCTCCCTGTCTCCTGAAATAAAAAGGCTTTCTTCTGAGGTTTGAGTGTCCTTTGCTTTCATAACTTGGTGACGAATAGGATAGTGATAGGAACTCTGCCCAGTTCCTTTAGAACACTACCTACTTTCATTCACCTAATAGGAGCTCAGGGAACTTTAGCCCTAACTTAAAAGACAATAACATGTTTTTCATCTGACCGCCTTTGTGCATGACAACATGACGCTTGTTGGAAAAGTTCAGAGCTGTCAGTGGTGAATGCCAGATACTCCGTGCCTGACGTAGGTGCCTGGAGTAGGTCAGAATGGACTGTTCAGTCTCATTCTCTCTCTTGCAGAAGGTACAGCTGGGAAGGTGAAGACTGGCTGTCAGCCCTAGTTTGAATAGTTCATATAGCTAGTGGGAAAAGTGTGCTGCGACACATCTGTAACAAGGACAGCCATCAAACTCCATTACCTTGCTGGCATAAGCAGGCCCAGCACTTTGGAGGGCAGGACATGCAGAAAGTGCACAAAGGAAATGTACAAATAAGGGGGGAAGGGGGAGAGGGAGACAAGCAGAAAAGGGGTGTGCAAATAGGGACAAAATTGTTACAATTAGCTCATTTTGGACTCTGAAAGTTGTTCCTTTTTAAACACCATTTTATTAAATAGGTGCCTTTTGTCAGTAAATGGCATTTAAAGAGGTGCTCTGCAGCAAGCCCCACATCTAAGTCTAGGGTTTTTTTGTTTCACTGTGGACATTAAAGTGTGTGTAGAGTTTGCAATTCTTGGCATTAGAAAGATGTCTTTAGAGCGTGCTGGGTGCGCACCTCAATGAAATGCTCAGATTTGCACTTGGCAGGACCCTTGCTGGAAAGGGATAAAGCACCAAAATGTTTGCATCCCACCTGTACAAAACTGGGGAAGGAGAACACACGTAGTATTTGTAGCACATTAAATAAAACCACTGAGTAAGTCTAGATGTTCAGCCAGGAACAGAACTGAAGAGAAGGGGCAGCTGGCATTCATTTTTGCTTTCTAGTAATTCAGAGCTTTAGCCCTGGACCAATTTCCCATACCTTCTAGAAATGACCCAGGACCTAATGTGGTTAAATATTGCTCAACAAAAAAATCCCTTGCTGCTCTTCAGCAAACTCAGCCAAGAGCGTTGTGTTAATGACTGAGCCGTCAGCCAGGAAACCCTCCTTCATTTATGGGGGTAAATCTCATGTTGCTCTCTGTTATTATAGGCTGCTTTGAACAGCTGCAGTAGGATTTTACATAAGCTGTACCGAGTGCCACAGAAAATAAACTCCACTTACAGATAACCAGCAGTGAGATGCCAGGATAAATGCATCTGTCCCAGCCCTGGCAGTGTTCAAAACCAGGATAGAGCAACCTGGTCTGGTGTGAGGTGTCCCTGCCCGTGGCAAGGGTTTGGAACAAGATGATGTTTAAGGTCCCTTCCAACCCAACCCATTCTATGGATTCTGTGATTCTTCTCCTGGTGCCCTCACTGTTTCTGAGATTAGAACACTGTGTAGTAGATTAAACTGCTTTATACCCACTAGAGTTCCTCACCAGACCTGTTCTGTTCTTTTTCAGTAAACAACCTACAGTGCGTTAATTTGCTGGAGAACATGGGAAAGTCGAAACAATTTTCATACAACATGAGACCAACCACAGCTGCAAAACCAAAACCCACAAGACTCAAGCACTAAGCAAAGCTGAATGTTTGGAATTTAAAAAGCATATTCAAGTACGACCATTACCTTTCGTCATGGGCAAGTCATCTACAACATATTAAACTTGAACTTGCTGGTTTGTGTTATCCCAGCATTACAGGCCATGCTCTAAGGGGTTGCAACTCATTTTGAGTACAAACCAGTTTTTAAATGCACCTGTTATTTATTCACTGACAGGATAAAATCTGAATTGCATTGGGAAACAGAAACTGGAGTGCTGAGCCCAGCCCTACAGCAGAACTGCAGGGGCTCCCAAAGTCATCCGCTGCCAAAAGTAATTCTGAATGTGTTCATCAAACACAGTTTCAAAGGAGAGGGAAACTGTAGTGAAGATGTAACAGTTCTGAGAGACAGGCACAGAAGAACAGCCTTCATTCTCCACTTTGGTACTAAAGACACAATCATTTCTCAGCTAGCTATGGATTTGGAAGGAACAGTAGAGATGTTGACAAAAAACAGTCAATAAATGGCTTTCCATAGCCTATGGGTACTGTTAGGGCGATGTTTTCTATCACTGAGATTATCACCAGTTTTTTTTATATTAATATCTGGTTTTATACCTGCACAGAAAGATGGTTTATGAAAAACAAGAAAAGATGGGACCTATTCTACAAGAAACCTTGTTCTTATAACAGCTTTGGAGCTGCCAGTATACAGTATTTACCTTGCACAAAGTATTTAAAACTAGGAGCTAAGCCCTAATAAAATGATGTTACTCTAGTTTCTATGTAAATTGTTTTCTGTCTTTTCTTGTAGCTGGTATTACAGAATTCTACTCAATTAATATGCTGTTTTGAAGTAACAGATGAGTGAAGTCAACGTCAGTCTGTTTTGCTGTAAGCACTTAAATGTTGAAGGGACCGGATCTTCTTTCACTCCCCTCACTGTGGTCAGTGCACCTACTAAACCATCTGGTTGCTAGAAAAGAAAGGCAGCAGAGGGGTGCAGTTCTCTGGAAAATTTTTATTCTGTTTCACTTACAAAAAAATGGACAAGCTTTGTTCCAACATCCCCCATTCAAAACTAAATAGAAGTAAATGCTTTACAGTAAATGCAGTTCGACCTCTTAATACACGGTGTTGACAGGGCCGGGTCCCTGGGGATGAGAGGCAAGGTAGATGTTGAAACAGTAATGGAGGTCTGTCAGCCACTGTTCTTGAACTTCCCCACTCTTCAGGGTCTAAGAGGAAGGGGAAAGAAGGTAAAACTTCACGTCACCACCAGCACATGCAAAGCCTGACTTTGTACAGTTAGTGAGGTGCACTGTGCAGGGTACAAGATGGCCTTGTCCACCCGCACACGGCCACCTTACTCATTTATACATTTCAACAGGGTTATGTCTGGTAAAGCTGAAATTATGAAGTGTTACTACTCAGTTATGAAGTGTGTGAATTACACCAGCCACCACTTCCTTACCTGTAATTACAGTGGCTTCCTTACCCCAATCCTGCAATTTATACTCAATTGAAATGCGAATGAGCAGGTTCCACTTACAGCAGGAGAGCTCAAACGCCCAGTCTGTAAGAGAACTGCTACCAGCAGACCAACGTAGCCCACAGCCCTGTCATTCACTCTCCTCAGCATTGTAAGTGGTTAAAAAAGCCCCACTGCCACCACACACAACCCACCTGCAGTGTGGGACATCACAAAACACAAAAAAAGCCACAAAAAAACAACAAAAAAACAAACAGTAAAGGACCTAGTTTTTACTATGCACAAAATTCCAAGTTCAGAGGGATACAAGTTTCACATCTCAGTATTACCTGAAGAGGTTTGCATCTACAATTTCACAGACATATCACACACAAGCTTTAACCAACCAGCACACTTGTCTAAATGACCTCATCAAGCTACAGAAAAGCTTAAAAGAATAAGTAGAAGAAAAACGTGAACAAGTTCAGGATAAATGAGAAAAAGACCTAAACATCATTCTTGTTAAGAGGCAGGTCTGAATAGATCCCATCACCTAAAAACATGATAGCTTGATTCAAAAATCCAGCCACAGTCCCAACTAGTGTATTTCCTGAGACTATGCACATATGTTCCCAGTTTGAACCATTTAGTTTATTATTATTTCTCATCTGATTCCTTGTCACTATTACCAAAGAGACATAAAACAAAAGCAATGAAGAGCTCCTTTTAAAAACTACAGATATGGGTAAGCATCTATATTCTTTTTCTTTCTCCTGAAGTCACTAAGTATAGTAACTCAAGCTTTGGCTCTCTGCCTAAAACTACACCATCTTTAAGTTCTAATTCAAACTTTCATCTATAAAACTAATTCTGCCCTTAGAAGTGACACAGGCACCAAATACACTATAATTACATACAGTTAGATGATTCCTGTTACTGAAAAACATTCTTCATTTCATATACACTAAAATGGCCATTTGTTCCCATTACTGATCCCAAGGAATATTGTGAAAAAACACAAAATTTAACCGAAGTATCCCAGCTGTCTTGCAATTTGGATAGCTACCTCCTCTCTACCCTAAACACCCTCTATTTCTCTCCATTTCAATAAATTAACCACCTCCCCAGTTATAAAACACTTACCTAGAGCTGATGACAAAGAAAAAGCACCTTGTTCTCCTCCCTGAGGAGAGCAGAGCAAGCCTTACCTCCCAAGGGTCAGGCTAGTCATGGAGAGAGTATCCTACCCACTTGAGTTGCTCCTCAATTTAAAGTGCTGAGTTAATACAGGAGATGAGTCAAAGCTGTGAAGAGCAAGTTTGAAACAATACACTGCACCCCTCTAAGTAGCAGAATGTTCCAGCATGGAAGGGGAGAGCATTCACTGCCCTACATGAACACAGATTGCACTTGCAGGTGTGGAGTCGTAGCCTCATCAGACTCCTATTAAGTTTGGGGCTGTGACTACAAGTTCTTTTTCAGCTGTGTCAGCAAAAGGGTTGCCATCAGCCTATGTCTTCATCACAGCTCCCCTCCACCCTCTGGCTAGGGCTCTCTCAGACCTCCTAGTTAAACTACTTCTTTGAGTGCTTGTTTCAGCCAAAAGTGAATCTGATCAGCATAAACAGCTTAATAACAGGTCTTTGCTAACACTAATCCAGTCCATGTTGACCGCGACAGGGTTAAGGAAAATGTCACAGCAGCTCAGATGCTACATATCATAGGGCAGAGTATTCTTTTGGGGCGACACAGCCAGCCACCTGGAGGTTGGTCTCTTCTTCCAGCTTACCTGCAGCCAGAAAAGGATCTATGTCTACAGTAATGGGTGGCTTCAGCAAAAACATATGAAGCAGAATGCACTTTAAACTGGAAACGGCAGGATAAACATCAAACAGGGTGGCATTAAACTGGAAAGATCCAACCTCTTGTCATAAGGCAGAGTTCGTATGATAGGATTTATACAGAGATAACCTAGCCACTCTTAAGGGCACAGAAAGACTGAAACATGTCTATAAGATTGAAGAATTGTTCGAAGAGATCTGGCTTGTATCAAACAGAGGCCTTTCAAAAACCTTCCATATCCCTACCATATTTTGTTGGTTGAAGATTTCCACTGTTGCTAGATCCTACCAGTATAAATATTAGTGAAGAGGGAAGGGAAGTGATTGTCAAAGGTGAGCGGCAACAAGAAAAAAAAAAAAAAAAAACAAACCAGAAAAAGAAAAAAATCCAAACCAGACATGCAAAGTCACAGAACCACAGAATTGTTAGGCTGTGAAGGGACCCCTCTGGAGATCATCCGGTCCAACACCCCTGCTGAGGCAAGGTCACCCAGAGCAGGTTATACAAGAACACATCCAAGCAGGTTTTGAGTGTCTCCAGAGAGGGAGACTCCGTGACCCTCCTGGGCAGCCTGTTCAGTGCTCTGCCACCCTCAACACAAAGTTCTTCCTCATGTTGAGGTGAAACTTCTTGTGTTTTAGTTTATGGCCATTGCTCCTCATTCTGTTGCTGAGCATCACTGAAGAGTCTGGCACTGTCCTTTTGACACCCACCTTGCAGATACTTATATGTGTTAAAGAGATCCTCTGCCAGTCTTCTCTTCTCTAGACTCAACAGGCCCATGAGAGAGATGCTCCAGACCCTTAATCATCTCTGTGAGCCTCTGCTGGACTCTTTCTAGTAGCCACTTCTCTTTCTTATCCTGAGGAGCTCAAAACTGAACACAGCACTCCAGATATGGCCTCTCTAGGGTCAAATAGAGGGGGAGGGAGGTAAGGATGCAGTGCAAGTAGTTACCTTGTTGTCTAGCGTCTAATCCACATTTTCAAAAGCAAAGTGTGCACCCAACTCCTGATCAGTTTTCTGGACTATACAAACCAAATAATCCTGGCTGCAGGATCTTAGAAGAGGCTGTACTGCTGAGTGGGATTGAGTGGTACAGGTGTTAATGGGCTGTGACAAACCAAAGAGGAAAAGAGTAGGGCTGATCTTTCCCTGCCTCTACAGAATTTGGCACCCAACACCGAGCTTCACAGCAATTTGGAACTACACTTTCAGCTTGTCAAGTGGCCAGCATCCTGGATCACTCAAATTTTCCAAAGGGTCACAATGCCACCAATGTTATTACTCCAAGCGAGAGAGCACCCTGGGTTTGTCAGCGCTCAGTTCAGTTAAACATCAGTTTAAAGCTGGAAAGTTAAGCTTATACTAACAAAAAAAGTTGAATACTGAAGGTGGGTTGCAACAATGGAAACAAGATTACAAACTGAAATACCAAGCTAGGAATTTAGGAGGACTCACTCTCAAGTCCCTGTCCATTAAGCCTACATATTCCCTTTATTTCTTTAAAACAAACTACCAAACTATTCACAAATCTTTAGCCAGCAATAGCTCTAATAATTCACCTTTTCCTCCTGAGCCTGTCTTTTCTCTTCCTTCTTTCAGTACAGGTAAGATATTTGGTGACTGGTGCTGGAACCAGTTCAAGGCAAATCAAACATCTGGGGTATCTCGGGAAGAGAAGACAGATAAAGGGCTGAGAGGAGTTAACTTTCAAGACCATTGGAAAAACCTTTATGAATGTAGTATCACACGAATTGTTCACTGGATGCACACCCTCTCTCTGTTTAAGCTTCCATGGGGATCAAACACAGCACATTAATAATAGAGATGAAAGAACTGGCGTGTAGAGTCTTTGTCTGAACTATATTCCCTACTCTCTTCTGTCAGCTTGGAGGCTTGAAACAAGTGGGTTGCTTCATCCATCACTCTCTTTTATATATCCACAAGGCTAGATCCAGCAAACAAAAATCTACTTCACATATTTCTCTTAAGAATAAAGGTAGTATGACAGCTTAAATAAAGATGGTTTTAGTTTTTGTGGACTGGCTGTGTAACAACGGACATTTTGTGAGCAATCCAGAGGCTTTGGTGCCGGGCAGATTGCAAGAGAACGAGATAAACTGGGGCCGTGAAATTAGGGGAGCACAGAAACACCAGCTACAAGGACACTGAAATCAGCGAGAGAAAGAGAGCTGAGAAGCAAGTTCCCAGGACAGCGTTACCCACTCATAGCAATGTTTAGGTTGAAGGTGCCCAGTTAACAATTGCCAAGTCTGTGTAGCTGTACAAATTCTTAAATCTCTATATAAGATTAACACTTTGTTTAATAAAATGGCATTCGCTTGATCACATTGGTTGTCAGAGCATTGTCCGTAGGAATCTTGCTCCAGCAGAATTTGTTTACTCTAAGGGTGGTGAGGCACTGGAATGGGTTGCCCAAGGAAGTTGTGAAGGCTCCATCCCTGGCAGTGTTGAAGGCCAGGCTGGACAGAGCCTTGGGTGCCATGGTTTAGTGGCAACTTGCAAACCTGCATGAGAAAGTGCCGGTCACCAAGTATGTATTTTATTATTTCTGTTGGTTTTTTCCTTCTTTTACCCCTCTTTCTTTCCTCCGTTCCTTTTTCATCTTGTCAAGGACAAAAGCAGGGAGGAGAAAAGTGCACCCCTGGGTGCCCAGTGGCCATGGGCACGATGCTGCTGCCGTCACAATGCTCGAGTGGCTGCTGTGGAGTTGCCCGTGAGCAGCTGGGACCGTTTGGAGGTGGTGAGGTCATGGGCATCTCCATGGAAACCACGGGGGCATTGTTACGTCTGGTGTGTGGGGTACTTAAGGCCCTGGAGCAGCCTAGAGGTGGCATTTGGCCTGAGAATCAACGGCAAGTCCGCATCCCAGGACAGAGAAGATGCCAGTGGACAAGGGATCAAACGCCCGCTCCCAGCCCGCCAAGGGCAGGCCAGGAGAGCAAAGGGGAGGCCAGGTGAGGGCTGGGGCAGGAGTGAGAGGCCGGTGGTGGGACGGGGCCACACGGAGCTGCCTGGGCGCCGGGCTTGCCGGCACTGCGGGGGCTGCTGTGCCAAGGCAGCCCCTCCATCACACACCTCTTGCTCCTTCTCCTGCCCACAGGTGGGCAACAGGCAGCCTGAGGAAGAGCCACATGGGATCACGCTGCCACAGCTGCCCCATCAAGGAAGGTTTCAGCCCATGGTGAGCCAGCAGGCACAGGTAGGGACCCCGACGGAGACAGGGCCAAACATCTTCCCAACCACGGGAACTGCTGACGGGCAGGCGGGAGGTGCAGG
>JBCJKH010016517.1:0-10531 GCA_039877255.1 Loriculus beryllinus
GGTCAGAGTAAACATTACTGAGCAACAACTAAAACCATCGGTGTTATCAGCGCTGTTCCCAGGCTGAAAGTCAAAAATGCAGCACTGCGCCAGCTACTAAGAAGGAGAAAAATTACTGCTACTGCTGAACCCAGGACAACTGTTCAGCTGAAACACTAGGATTAGAGGACCTGGTGTTCTGCTCTAGTAAAACTATTTCCATGCCACTGTTCCTCTTGCATTTTAGGTGAAGTGAACAGAGATTATTCTATTTTAGTAATGCACTGGGACTCATTGAATGATACTATGGCAGCACATACCAATATTAAATCAACACCAAGATGCTTTCCTTTCTCAGATTAAGTATTCCCAGTAATTCAGAATGCCATTATCCAGGCTGTACTGTGAGTGTTCAGCATCCCCTCTGCCCTACATTGCCAGTTATATTTCTTCCTTGCCATTTTGTGGGAAAGACATTTATTTCTACACCATTTCACAAACCACATACCCTCAAACTGTAACAGTCATTGCTTTGCAAATAATTTGCAAATGATTTGTAGGATCAACATGTCATCTTCATATAACTACCAATCAGAAAGTGAAACATATTCTTACTAGTTTTACATACTGCTGAAATGATTAGGTCATATCTCAGACCATTATATCAGTAATGTTTCACTTCCAGGCAGAAAAGCACCTAACCCTTCCAACAGGAATTCTGCTCAGTAGTAACAGAATGAAGTTTGAACCTAGTCTGAAGCTTTTCATGCCTTGGGCCTCATTGCTTTAGGCCCTGACTTAAACATTGGTAGGTCTCATACAGAAATACTGAGAGGGAGAAGACAGAGATCATTAACTCAGCTTCACAGGACTACCTCCAGTTTCTTATTTCTTCTCATCAGGATCCATAAAAGGAAGTTAATCCAAGAATTAAATTTGTTCCATGATAACAGATAAGTATCTGCAAACAAAACTGAGGTTTATGTTGGTGCTGTCTCCACAACAATCTTGGAGAATGACCTGCTCAGTGTGGTCATGAAAACACCAGTGTCACTTCCTTCTTCAAAAGATACAGTTATTCCTAAAATGTCAGTCAGAACTGGCCAGCCAGTCTGAGCTGCTCTAATAGAATTGCTGCACTCAGACATAGTTTAAACCTTGTGCATTATACTTCTGCAAAAATTTTTGCTTTCTTTAGACTCTTTACAGATCTGCAGCCTGCAGCTAGAGTTCCTTCTATCCCTACTGAAAGAAAAGCCAATTCAGAGTTCCTCTTCTCTGTGCCTGTACCCTCACGCTGTTAGCCAAAGAACAAACTGATCATAGTGAAATACTTGCCTACTTTTGAACTGGATCAGTTCACTGATATAATTTATCAGGCACACTCATAAATTATGTGACATTTACAAAAGCAAAGGACAACCACTGTAACATCAAAATCTTTTCAACAGCTTTACACTTCATCACAGCAAGAACCAACTTCAAACTGTAAATGAACCCACCTTATGCTGTGGGTCCTGACCCATGCAGCTGTAACAAACAAATATAGCATTACATTTCCATTACATATCCCCACCATTTTCTACTGTCAAAAGTAAGCATCAAGCTTAAGGAAAAGGTAATTTATTACATAATACAGTGCAATGAAGTTGGAACAAAAGAGGTTCAGACCCTCCCAAGGACAGTCAGGCACTGCAACAGGTTACTCAGAGAGATTCTGCAGTCTGCATCCTATTTTTAGCACTAAGTTGGACTAGAGCCCTCTGGAAGTCCCTTACAGCCAGAATTATCCTATGATCTTATGATGCAACAAAACCAAATGTATTTCTTTTTATGGAATGTTTGCTCTCTATTTTTGCATGTACAACCTTTTATTCGATCATAATCATTGATGCTTTAATTGTGTTGACATAACTAAAACAACTATTTGCAGAAAACCAAATGAATTCACAGAGTGGTTAGAATACAGCTTCTAGGGACAAATATGTCATCTATAATAAGAAGAAAACGAGAAGCAGAGTCTGGACTAGCAATGTATTCAGAGAAATATATTAGAAATTTAAATATCTATGCCCACTTGTCACACATCGTTTACATAGTGGCAGAAAAAACAGCGGTCTTGATTTTCCACCAAAGCATTTTCTACATTGCCAGTTAACCGGGGGTGGAGTAAGGGAAGACAGGAAGAAAGAAAGATTTCAGATAAATCTGATGGAAATAAATTTGCAGACTTCATACGGAACTGAGTAACATTTTTTCTGTAAACATCAGTAAAAGTGAAGAAAAGAGAAAGAGAATAGTTGGTTTTCATTATTATTTAGACTGAAGCAGTTAAGAGAGCGAAGAAAGGGAGACAGGTCTTTACTTAACATTTCCTCTCTCAATTGCAAATGGAATTAATAAATTACAACCTCTCAGCAGCCTCCTGTTTTCCCTCTTCAATACACTACTCAGAGTTTCAAGGTCTTTCTGCAGACTGGTATGCTGCCCTTGCCATTTTTGGGCATGTTTTGCAAGAAACCCTTGCTTACTCAGCTGAATAAAAGCCTCACCATGTTCACTGACTGGACATGGACAAATCTTAAACTATAGGACCAGCTATCCTGAAGAAGTACCATGAATACACATTCAGCAAAGCTGGGGTGCAACAAGTAGCACGCATCACATAACATCTCCTTTCAGATGCCAGGAAGAAAAAGAACTAGTATTAAGTCTTACTTTAGATGCACCTTTTGCTACTGAGTGCTCTACAAACATAGCTGGTTCTACCATCTCAGGATGGAAAGAGGCAAAAACAAATGTGCATTTCAAGCAAACGGTTGTGGTATATCCTTGACATCTGAGGTCCTAAACCAACAGTTTACTTAATTACTTTTGTTGCAGAGGGACATTGCTTGTCTAGAATTAAACACAGAGGGGAAACACTGCCTTCTTCCCTGATAGTTTTCCCTCAGTTCTATGATTAAGGTGGGGTATTTCTCTCATCTAGACCTCTCACTTTAAAAGCAAAGGAGGAGGGGAGGACGGAAGAAGGGGAGAAGCAAATGGAAAAAAAATTATATCCATTTTTGAATTTGAAAAGTCAGGCACATTTTTACAGCTAACTTGCATATTCTGGACAGGAACTGTCTGACACTGTGACAGCTCAAAAGAAACATCGTCATATAACACTTAGTGGAGACCCACTGACCTCTTCGTTTCAGTAGCATCACCACCTAAAGTACCTGAGCATGCCCCCAGATCCTCTTTAAAAAGACTGCTAGCCTCAGGCAGAAATGCATTTGTTGTTCCTCCTGCTTTTGCTGCATTCAACCCTACATAGCTAAGCTAGTACCAAGGTCTGCAGGGTCAAGAAAAAAAATAACTAACTGTGCTATTATTCTGGAAATACCCACTTCAAAAGTTGTTTCTTACATTTATTTCAAAGACTCTACTTTGCTCCAGGGCTGTAAGCAGTCACAGCGTCAGGCAGCTGCTCACAAAGAAAGACAGCCCTGAAGGATGATGTCAGGAAACTACCACCAAACCAAAAGGATGCTCAATAAATGAGTATGGCTCAAAATACTCTCCAGGGGACTTGAAAATATTTTTTTAGTGACTCAGCAAATCTAATATAGCTTCATCATTCAGGATCCTGATTCTGGTTTATCACACGGCAGATCATTTTAGCAAAAGAGATTCACTGCAAAAAACAATGACCAATTATGCAGCTGGTTTGTACACTGATTTCAGTAGCAACAGCAAAATATTTTGCTGCAACATATTTTACACCAGCTATAACAGAGCAAACACATAGGCAGTAAAAGCATCTTGGGTAGAAGTAGTACCTTTCATTAGACCAACTGCTACTCATGGAAAAGCCACACAACATTCCAGATAAAAAGCCTTTCTTCATACCAGAAACAGAAGCAGCAGTTCCAAAGGTACACATGCATTTAGCAGAACTGATGAAAGTTTAAGCATAGATCAAGGAGACCATCTTCTACAGAAGGGACCATTTTAAACAAACAGACAAAAAAATGCTAGCAATAGTATCACCTAAGACCATTGAAAACATAAGTCTAATCATGCTGAATAAGTATTTCAAGTGAAAAATAATACCAATACCATTACTGTTTTATGAGCTATGCCTGAGAGCATATAGTGTCCCTCCAACTCTTCTTCCTTTTCTCCTCATCTACATAAACTGCATGCATACCTTTGAGTCATAACAGACATCCTTTTACAAAGGATTCAATGAATCTGATACATAAACTTACTACTGCAAACTAAAATATTGCTGTTTTATATAAGAGAATATATTTACAGAACAGAAAGTAAGATACATGCAGATTTTTAGTTCCATTATATAAAAACTAAGGTGACTTCTTGGCTGCACCAATATCCATACTTTTCTATCATTTTCATGATGTTGCAGGGTCAGCTGAAGTTAATGGAGTTGCATCACGGATTAATTCAGACTAATCAAGGCATCAACTTAATTGAAGGCTTCCCACTCTTCCACACACAAAACCAAACAAACAACTTAAAGAAGCTTCAATGGCTGGCTGCTCCACCTCTTTATCAGAAACTGTAGTCCCATAGCAGTGCTAGTTGAAGAAAACACACATGTGCCTGAGTTACTGCTGAAGTGGCCAAGATTGTTCATGGGATCCTGAGATAATTAATCTCCAGTCACTCCAGGGGAGCCAGCAACCCTAAACAAAGGATTTAATAGCACAGTAATTATCAGAAGTAACAGTCTAAGACATAATTACTAAATCCATTAGGCCTACCTGTTGATAACCCCAGAAGGGTCACAAAAATGATCTACACAGATAATAGAATCAATTAGGTTCAATTAGGTTAGAAAAGATCTTTAAGATCATCAAGGCCAACCTCTACCCCAGGATAGCTGAGTCCACCATGTCCCTAAGGGCCTCATCTACATGGTTTTTGAACACTTCCAGGGCCTGTGATTCCACCATTTCCTGGGAAACCTGTTCTAATGCCTGATCACCCTCTCTGTGAAGAAATTTTTTCTAACCAATCTAAACCTCCCCTGGTGCAGCTTGAGGCCATTTCCTCTTGTCCTATCACTTGTTACTAGGGAAAAGATACCAGTCACCTCTCTCCATCCTCCCTTCCAGTAGTTGCAGAGAGCAATAAAGTCCTCCCTGAGCTTTTGCTTCTCCAGACTAAACAACCTCTGTTCCCTCAGCCACTCCTAGCAAGATTTGTGCTCCAGACCTTTCACCAGCTTTGTTGCCTTTCTCTGGACCTGCTCCAGCAACTCAGTATCTCTCTTGTAGCCAGAGGCGCAGAACTGAACTCAATATTCAAGGTGTGGCCTCAACAGGACTGTTCAGAGAGCTGCTAATAGCACGCATTCTTTTTCCATCCTTTTACATTAGCTTTCACCCAGCTGAGCTCTCATCTTATTTAAGTCAACAAGACTTTCGACAAATGCTTATGGACTTTTACCCTATTTACCCATAACACATCCAGGATTTCATATAATTCATTTGAGGTGCTACCCTATTCTCTAAAACCTGGAGCACTGCAGGGTGTATTCCCCTGCAGTGCTTGGTTCTCCTTGCACTCCATATTTATAAAGAGATACGCAGTGTGGTGGCCACAGCCCTGTCACGCCTGCTGCACTTAAAATACCATTCACACAAAGATACGAAGCATCACTGCCTCCGCACTGGCACAAACCCACCAATCTAGACACCATGACCTGCAGAACACTTCTTAATTCATGTATATTTTGGTCGATTAATCTTTTCATGTCTTTCAGCAAGAGACAATTAAATCTTTCAGGGAGACAAGAAGTCACAAAGTGAATTCAGAATGTGAAAATGGGCACAACTTTAAAAAACTAATTTTGAGAAGCTGCATTATACCAAGCCTCCATAAAAACTGCTTTTCATTGAAATGTTTCAAGTAGATTTTCACTGAATTCTTATTTTCACTACCAAATGTTTATGATGCAGGGTGTTCTGTAATCAGGTGAGGGTTGTTTTGTTTTTTTCTTTTTTTCCTGCTGATGGACATTGCCATGAGAACTACAGTGAAATCATTCTTCCCACTCTAGAAATAAGGTAAAAATCTGATTTTAAATTATAAAAAAGCAATACTTTATTGGTGTTTTTACTTTAGGTAACACAGATCAGGCCAGCTGGAGATGTTGTTTCTACCCTGGAGAATCTTGTGCAATGTTTTAAATTGTAAAGGGAAAAAGAGTGATTCTAGCTTTTATGATAACACAATTCACAGTGACTTCTCCTGGTATTATTTTTCTGGGAATTGCTTCACACTGCAAACTAACATAAACTTCAATGAGCACCTTGAGAAAAAATATGCATTTAAAAGTTTATTTAGGCAAGGTAAAAGATTACACTGAGAAGAATGCATTAGCATACGCTAAGCAGAATAGAGCCAGATCACCACCACAGCTTCATTCCCCTTATGTATATGAGGACATATTAGTCTTAAATTCCTACTTCAAATTCAATGCAAAGTCCTAATCTTCACATTCCAATCAAGTCCAACAGACAGAAACACAAAGTCCTTTGTCAGAATAACTGGAAACAGTTCTCCCTGGGCAACGTGTGACAACCTGAGGGACATAACTTTAACTCCTTTTCTATAAAAAGCTTCTAAGAGTAGTTTAACAGTATTGATCCTGAAAAATTCATTTGATTTTGCAAAGGCACTCAGTGTGGTGGCTCAACACAAAAACATATCCTATTGCAGCCTCATATTGTAATTGAGCTATCTTTTTAAAATCACTTTCAGCCCCTTACGTCTGTAAAAGACTAAAGCTCAAATAAGGTTTTTAACAATATATTATATTTCTAACAGGTTCTAATTCTTCTTCCCTCCCACACAATTTTTTTTTTTTTAAGTATAAAGATTGAATAAACATGCTTAAGCAAATGCAATTTCAGGTCAGTTGCATTGCATAATACAAATTATACATATCACCTCTTTTCTACCTGCTTTTTTTGCTTCCCTAGTTATATTTTCCAAACATTAAAAATAATATTAGCTGCATGAACAGACAGTTAAGTCTATCTTCTGGCACAGCTGGCAAGGAGCAATGTAAGAAAAGAATGTAGTAAGAGTTCATTCTGCAGTAGGAATCAGTATGAACTGTGTAAGAAGGAATTGCATCAGTGAATTTTCTCCACTCGAGATACAGCAACCTAGTAGCTCTGTAGAAATGGCAGAAAATGGCTGTAGAAGAAATTCCTTTCGCTGGACATATGAAATAAAGTGAACAAGTGTACTGTAGACTCTTGAATTTATCTCTGTATCTAATTTGAATGCTACATATTGAAATATATCTGTAGATAAGTTAGTCTTCTCCCCAGTATATTCCTACCTCCACACACACATAGCTACTCCATTAAAGGACTTAAGCTAACTGGTTTGACTGAAAAGCAAGAATATTCTTTCTAACAAAATTACAGAGATTCCTCACAAAACCATACAAACTAGATTTCCAGTTTGCTGGTTTTGTTACTGACTCCAGCTCTAAGAAAAGTATGCTTTCACACACAGTATCTATACCCTGAAGTGATAAATATTCATTACATCCTTTCCCTTGAAGAAAGTTCGGAATGATCAATTCTCATGGGTTCTTGTATATTAAAGTTTGCACAAATAAAAGCAATAATACAAACACAGTAAGAGTAAAGGAGTATAGGACAAACACATGCTTGCTGTGCTTTGCAACCCTTCTAACAGAACGTGACAACAGGTCTACAACCAAATTGCTTATAGCTTATAGACAAAGAGTAAAGGTTACAATATCTGTTAATAAGCAATTCTCCACACAGAAGCCACAGATGCTTGAAGTATTTCAGTTAGTTTTGTTTTTTGTTTAGTTGGGGTTTTAAATATATGCCACAGATTGTAATTGCTTCTAAAGGGCTCTTGCTGGAAAAAGAGTTCCTGTTCTTCAAGAATGTAACATATGTAACATATGTAAGCTGTTTGCCCCAGGGGAAGTCTAAATTTGTATATGTAAAAGTTTAATCCCAACAAGTGTTGAACAGCTGCATTCCTATGAAACACTGCAACACAGAGAAGAAACCTGGTAGAAATTAGGAGAGCTGTCCTACGCAAAGCAGTCAATGGAGAAGAATAACAACATATCTGTGTGTGGGAGCTGGGCAAGCGGGAAAACAAAGCTCAAAGTTTTAATGGAACAAAAGAGAGGGCATGTGAAAATAAGATATAAAACCTAGATAGCAAAAAGAGAATGGTGCAAACCTTCAATGTCAGCAGTAAGCTTGGAAACAAGTAACCTCTTACTGCCCTGTTCTGTCTCTCTGCAAGTTCAACTCCTTAATTTATTCTAGTCTGACACATTTGCAACTTCAGTCTTCTCAATGCAATCAACAAGTCTATTGCTCAGGATGAAGATCAAACTGACTGTTAGAGATAAATGGTGGTTTGTCAGACTGCCAGAATGACTCTTTAAAAGATATATATTAGTACAATTTTAGCAAAGTCCATTAATGTCACAGTCTAAAGCAGGTACAACGGGCATTAATTTCCTGTGTCAATGTTGTGTAATGCATACATACTCCAGGGATGAAGGATAAGTCACTGCTGTAACCATTCTACTTTACTTCTCTTATCTTCCAAACTTCCTCAAATGAGATTCACAGAAACTGTGTTAGTTATTTACTGTTTTGCAGCCATATGCACAAGCCTCAACTAAGATTAGGGCCCCTGTGTGCTGTACATCAGTAGCAAGACACAATCCTTGCCTCAGAGAGTTCACAAGTTAAACAGCCAAGGCAGGAAAATGATAGGAAAAATACTGGAGAAAGCTGAAGATAGTTACTTGCCCAAGGTCACAGAGCAGGCCAGGAACAGAACCCTTATCTCCTCTTCCCTTCCTAATAAATCACATTTCACCTCACCTTTGGCTGAACTTTTTTCTCTGCCTTTTCTCCTCAATTATGAATAACTCATTCTCCAGCTCTCAAGTTAAGATTGCTGTTCACAGATCATAACATTAAACAGATATTAAGTCTTATGCTACCGTGTTAAAAATACTAAGTGTGGTAAAATGAATACTTTTCATCCAAGAATCTGGTTTCCTTACCCGTATGCATTTGGAATTGTTTCTTTTTACTGGTACTGGTATAATTAATTCTGCCTCTGCCTGCCTGCCCATAGCAACAACTAAATTTCTACAATTTATAGTTTGAAACATGAAGAAAAAGCTCAGAGGGGACATTACAGCAGCCTTCCAGTACCTAAAGAAAGCCTACAGGAAGGATGGAGAGAGACTTTTGCAAACGCATGTAGTGACAGGGTAAGGGGGAATGGCTTTAAACGCATTTTAACCATTTTTAAAGGTAAGGTTAGATTAGATATTAGGAATAGTTCACTGTGAAGGTGGTGAGGCACTAGTTTGTGAGGGTGAGGTGCCCAGAGAAGTTATTGATGCCCCATCACAGGGGCTGATTAAGGCTAGGCTAGGTGGCATTTTGAGAAACCTGGTCTAGTGGAAGGTGCCTCTGCCCATGGTAGGAGGGCTGAAACTAGGTGATCTTTAAGGTCCCTTCTAGACCAAATCATTCTATGATTCTATGATTCAGATTACCTGCAACATTTACTTTGCCCTGTAAGTATTTTGATTTTGTAGAGATTACTGCAAATGTGGTGACAAAATTCAGTAGTGTGAAGAACTGTGAACTATGTTACTAATAAGAGTTCATTACTTTTACAAAGACTGATCACCCACCAAAGTGACTTGGAGCCTGAAAGAAATTCCAACTATTGACTTGCTCTAGATAAACGAAATTGTTGTCTTGATACTAACTAGACTAAGTTACCTCATTGAATAAAGCTCACTGACCTGATTTCTGAAAGTGCCAGATACAGCTCCTATTGACCACAACTGTGTTAATAAACTGGCATTTTTTAAATGGAGGTTGATGACTGCTCAATTACCCTAACTCAGTTTGTCAAAGAGAGTGCCCATTGGCTACCTTCTATTAATTACAGTGTAACATCCAAAGCAGTTGTAAATAACATGCCTTAAGCCTTTATTCAAAATGCTGATCACATCATCCTCTACCATTACCTCAATGAACTCCACACCTAGATTCTGTAATTTTCTGGTTACATTTTCTTAGCTTGAGGAGTACAATACACTGCACAGGAAACTGCTATAGAATTTTAAATCACCCATTAAAAAAAAAATAAGCCTATGCAATGAGAAATGAGAAGGGTGCATTACACAGCGAGGAAGGCTAAACAGCAACAGTAGATTTCTTTCAGTTGTCCAAACTGATGGCACACATCTCACACAGCATCACTGGATCCCTTGGGATTTATGGACAGAATGGCCCCACTTACCTAGCCACCAGCCTCTGGTGAAAACAGCAAGATTTTGGGATTCCTTTGCTTAAACATCCTGATTACAGTTTGAATAGAGGATAGTCAGAGTAAAGAAGATAATATATAGCAATTCCAACTGAAATAAAGGCAAAGACTATATAGCTATTTTTATTGCTATATTAGGCACCACTAAACTAATGAC
>JBCJKH010016524.1:0-13610 GCA_039877255.1 Loriculus beryllinus
GTACTTACTCTGATCAAAGACTTTTCAGTCTCATGCTCTGTGAGTGAGGAGGAGGGGCACAAGAAGCTGGGAAGGAGCAGAGACCGGACACTTGACCCAAACTAAACAAAGCGTTTTCCGTAACACAGCATGTCATGTCCAGTATGTAAACTGGGGGGAGTTGCCTGGGGGGAACTGATCACTGCCCGGGTCAGGTGGAATAATTGTTGGTGGGTGGTGAGCAACTGTATTGTGCATCACTTGTGTTTATTGTTGTCTTTTTCTTTTCCCCTTTCAGTGCTATATTTTCTCCCCTTGTTATTTCCCTTATCATTATTATTATTATTAGTAGTAGTATATTTTATTTGAGTTACTAAAGTTTTTTTATCTCAACCTGAGATTTACATTCTTGGAAGTCTTCCCCATCCTGCCTTGGGAGGGAAGAAGAGAGGTGTGAGGGAGTGCCTATGTGGGACTTAGCTACCAGCTGGGTCTAAACCATGACAAGTGGAGAGAAGGTTCCAACTACATCTATTTGTATGCCAGTCACACTACAAAAATATTAATATTGTCTGAAAGGGCTGAAAGGGTGTAGTGAGTGTGGACATTGTAAAGATATTGAAAAAAATTCACAGTTATTTTCAAAAAATTTAAAATGCTGTTTTAAACATTATTTAAATGCCATTTTGACTAACGCTAGTTTCTATTGGATTAATGGTTTACCTGGAATTCATGAATCATACATAATAATGGGAAGGGACTATTTAACTTCTCTGGTCCGTATTGCTCTTTAGTCAGCAAGAAATGATTCAGATGTTAAATGATGAATGATTGCTTAATCTGTCATCTCATGTTCTGTTACATGTTCCTTCAGCAGCTAATATTTCTGAAATTTCTGAAACACTTCTGAGACAGTTGTTGCTGGTAGCTGTTGGAGCTGTATTTTCCTTCTGGAACCATCTTTCATTTGTTTACCTCCTCTCCTCTTGAACTCATTTTTGAATGAATTAAGAAGCATGCTTCCTACACAACAGCAACCATGTTTCACCTTCATGGTCAGTAAGACAACCATACTTATCACATTTAAAGTTCTTTGTAAAATTGTCATGTAGCTTTACATACCTTTATATCGATTAAGCAGAATAGGAGGATTACCTAATTCTGACATCTAAGAATCAGTTAATTGCTACAGTATGTAAAATAGTTTTTTAATGTCTCCACGAAAGGCTAGCACCATCTGCAGTGACTCTTCATTAAGATACAAAACATAGAAACTAGACAAATCTCATATTAGGCTTCCCTATGTCAGACTGGTAACTTTAATCTTAAACTGTTTAAGTTAGTCCTCAAATTTTATCAGTATTTACCAAATGCAATCCTTTGCCAAAGTGACCAAGTCAAACTAGACATATTCTTAAAAATTATTCTGATTTGAAGGTAAATACTGTCTGATAAGTAATGTGAAGCATTGTTCCTAATTCAGTAGCATAACATGCTGTAAAAAACTTCACTTTAAATAGCACTTAAATGAAGCCTTATGGATCCTATACTGAACGATGCCCTTCAAATAGCAAAAAGTAAACAAGACACAAGGAGTCGCTATCATAGTACACAGTCTAGAAACAATCTAACATAAACTATAAAAAACAGCAATTAAAAATTACCACTATACAAATATAGGAGTTAAGATGGGTCTCAGCATGCTTTATTCCAGCTGATTCTGTGACAAGACTTCAGTTACTGTAGATGTTCCCTAAAACTAATTTTCTAGGACTTAGTACAGACATTCTCCTCTGACTTGAAGTCTTGGCTCAGGATTCATAATTGGTAGGGGTGGCATGAGACAGTTACAGGCTTCTTATGTACACTAACAGAGTCAGTTGTTGATGTCAGAAAAAGTCAGAGGTGCCAGATGTGCCAGTGGAGAAAGACCAGGCATGACAGCTATAAAAATAAGAATTCGGGAGAAATTAAAAAATAACCCCTCAATTCTCCTCTCAACAGAAATCACATGATCTCAAGCTTTTCTCTTGTCTTCCTATATTGGTTGAAAATGTTTTTTATAAGTATTATTTTTTTCAAAGTGAAAAAAAATAGCATTCTGAATTCCAAATCACAAATGTGTTTTATGGCATTTTTTTGATAAATCCAGCTTTCTTAGTATGGAACCATTTCTGGTGGCTAAGCAGTTAGTGTTGAAGAGCAGGCACAGCTCTTACATTCGAATTCACCACTACACATAACTAAGATGATGCATGACATCCATACTACTGACAGGATTTGAACTATGAGAAACTTTAGTCAGTTATGTTGTCATCAATCAGCTACATCTGGCTTTGAGCATTACCTAAAGAAGCATAGTAGGAATGGGATCTGACACTAACCAGAGGCCACTGGGAAGTGTATTTATCACTGTCACTGTCATGTGATGATACTTGCTTTAAAGCAGTTATTTTGCTCTCTGGAAAAGGTGCTTCAAATGCAAAGAATCCAAAGTTATTTGTAAAACACTAAATAAGACCTCTCATTCCAACTACCTCGCAAAACAGCTCTTCTGAAATGTACTCACATATATTACTGCCCTCAGATGTCACAGGTCCCCAAGACAGTAGGAGAGTATATGCAGAGGATATAAAACAGTCTACCTTTTTGTAATTTAATGTACAAGGAGTTAAAGTGGGATGATGAAGAAAAAGAATACTCAGTTGACATGTTTTTTATATCTGGATGTCATAATTACTACCAATGAGTGGTTAGACATGTCTAGTAGCCATCATGAAAATAATCAGCTATTCATTGCATAGCAAAACCGTTATTTGTCCCGAGTACATTTTACCTCATAGTTCCTAAGAACAGAACAAGATCACAGAGCTTAACAGCATTCATCCTATCTGTCATACAAACAGCTGAAATATGTCTAAAAAATATTCAATCTGTTTAAACCACAGAAAAAAACATTCTATTAGCCTATGAATCAGCAAACTAATGACAGAAAGTGACCATGCTGCCCTCCATAATAATACCATTATATTAACTCAAAGGCATAACCTGGGCTAAATACAATTTATATTATATGGAACAGGAGAATCTTAGCCATTATGGAAACTAATTGTGTAGATTTAAGCTGATAAATGTACAAACAGGTTACACTAATTTCTGCATTCATATAAGCACAAACTATATTGAATGATTCAAGCTGAAGAAAGCATTCTTAGAAATTGAAAATATGTTTTATTAAGAAGAACCTGAAGGCATATTAGGAAGAATATGATGATAGAAAAAGGAAAGTTAATGAGAACTAACTAACCTACTTATTACTGTATTTTTAATCATATTCTGATGGATTTATCCAAAGAGCTTTGAATGCAAGATACTTAGTTTAGATACAGGTGGGGAAGCTCAAATAACTTTTTTTTTACACAATGAATATTTGGCTCAGTAAAACATTCGTTACGTTGTTTGCCCATTTGATTTTCAATATTATTTTTTGCACAGCCTATAAACTAATTTGCAGAGAATGACCACTACACCAGTAAGCTCAACTCCAAGCTCTCTTACATTAGTTACATACTGCTAAATGCTGCATGTTGCTGGAGCTGTATTGGTTTTTGTAGGTTTGCACTAAACTCCAATGACTCAGCTAGGCAGACCTAGACTTTATGCTTCCAAAGGTATGAAAATTGCTCCACAAATTTTCAGGGCATATGTTATTTTTTGCAGGAAAATATAAGGGAAAAAAACACAAACAATTGCTTACCCAATGTAAAGTTTTGACCTTGTCTACAGAATTAGGCTCCAGTATGTTTTACTTTTTGAAGAATTTAATCTTTATGGCAGTAAACCCAGAAACAAAGTAAGAGTTAAAGTTAAAAATGTTGTTACTATCCAAATGAATATGAAATTTCATAAATATTATGGCTTGTGCTATAGCACTTCAAAAATACTTTAAACAGATGGGCCAGTGAGACTGCCATTCATGTTTTACCAGTCAAGAAGCATGTTTAAACTGCTGGCTGAAACACACAATATGAAATACATTCCACATATTGCGTGAGAAGAAATTCCATGTTTGCTAAGAAACCACAGTGAAAAAAGCTGAGTGAAAGGCATAGTATTTTATGTATTTGTAATTACTTGGGAAGAGATCAGAGGTCAAAGGAAAAGATGACTGCTGTACTGTGGAGGTAGAACAAGTGAACAGTTTCTGTGCACAAAATTATCACAGGATTTTCCAAACAAATATCTGTTTGAAAAGCTGAAAGCTGAAAATGTCATACACTCCTCTACACCAGAAAAGCACAATAACATTGCAAAACACAACCCAAAGGGGGACAAAATTTGGCTTGAGTGACAGTGGTTTAATGAGGATAAAAAAGGAGGATAAGAATCTGACTCCATGTTTTAATGAAGATAAAGATAACAGATAGAGGAGGAGGAGGAATGTGTTCTGTATCATCCACTATAAGTTGAGATAGTCTTACAAAAAGGGCATTACTTAAAATGAATTTTCATACTCTAAAGTTTCACTATATAGAAATTGAAGTGAATCTCCCCAGTGTAACTCATCCTATGTTTGACATAACTCATCTTTTAAGTGCCTGAAAATGAATCAACTAAATATATCCTATTGATTAATTTGATTTTCTGATGAAGATTTTTGTTCATTAATAGGCTCCACAATGACTAGACAGAATTTGGCAACAAAATACTTTGGTCAAAAGGTTCAGATTTTTACTTTATATGATTATACAACATCCAGTATTACTTTTAAGTAACAAGTAAAGAATAAAGGAAATTTTTTGCACAGGGCAGAGAAGTATCTCTGTACAGGACAAAGAAGGAAATGGAGGAGGCAGAGCTGCCTTATGGAATGAGAAGCTAGTGCTGGGAACTACTTTCTGCATTTATAATCAATACACGTATTGTCACTTATTACATTCCCAGCGCATAAAACGAAGAGTCAAGGTCACATGCTGTTACTTGAAACCTCATAAGAGACAAAGTATCATGAAGTTATAGCCTTATACTCCACCTATCTACAGGAGAGTAAAAACTGAACTTAGATAATGTCTCCCACAGTACTTTGTAATCGCTCCTGTTTGGGTTCATTATATGAGAGGGAAAAAACCTCTCCCTAGTCTTAATATCATGAACAACAGCTTGAAGTCAGATTCTAATCTTACGGATTGGCATTCAAGAGCCTTAACTGATAATTCTTGAACACAAGTATATTCACTGGCCATGTAACTCACTATTTTGTTGAGTCAAAACGAGTTGAAGTCAATACATCTTTGTCAGCTGCATCTGGAAACACTATGAGGAACTTGAACCATTTCAATTCCTTTGCCTTCTCCTTTCCACATCGAGTCTTTATCTGTAATAGAATGATAAAAAAACAAATAGAGAATTTCCATAAGTTATTATAAAGTGACTTCTGCTCCACTTAGTTAATAAATTCAATTAAGACATTCAGTACCAGTTATTCTAGAAACAAACAAATGCATAAAAAGCACAATTGACTTAGCATGTTAGGTATGAGAGGCCACGCAGACCCTTAAGTTACTTCCACATTTGTAGGAAAATATTCCATTAAATCTATACAGGATTTATTGCTTGCTCTTATACGTTTTTGGTAAACTATTCTTTGGAATTACTGCTTTCCCAGTTCTCACTGTTGAAAAGTTTTTGATGACAAAATGAAGGTACTTTTTACCCTGCTGCCAACAGTAGTCACAGCTGCACAAACTGGCCCCTGGCATGATAAAAGACATTAAGAGCTCCTTCAGCCAGTGTCTCTGTCACCTTTACTGTTACCCCAAGCTAAAAAGATCTGTATACCTGCAGTGGTATCCAGACAGGTAGCTTAGCTGCAATACTGACACAATGTATGTTTGAAAGCTCCTAATTTCTGCTATATTTTGTATTACCAGCACCCAGCAAACTACCATCACTCATATTTTTCTGCTTGTGAATGAAGTCTGAAATCCACAGAAGCTGCTGAAAATCTGCAGTGATGCACCCAACCCAACTCATTTAAACAAATAATAGAATTTCTCTTGGTGTTGACAGACTTTGAATCAAGATACAAGGACAAGAATCAAACCAATAAAGGATTTTTTTTTTCATGAATGAGAGTCATGAAGAGTGACAAACTTGTGGATATAAACGTAAAGCCAGTCTTAGGAAGGGTTTTATTATATACTCTTCAGAAAATAAAACAATGCATAGCTCTGCTATATAGAGACATATTGGGATTTTTCTCCATGTATTAACCTGAATGTGCTCCCACTGGATTTTAGTCAATTTATGTAATAAAGGTCATTCACAGCACCCAAAGTCATGTGGATATTTTTTAAAAATTGAGCACCTCTTCTTAATAATTCTGAGGGATTGATGAACACAGATAGAAATTCTTTTTCCATTTCCTTAAATAATTGTAAAAATGAATATTTGTTTTACTTTATGAAGTTATCAAACTGAATACTTACTTTAAATTCATCTAATAACTTTTAAATTATAATGCAAACTATAGAATATATGTTTGATTACACACAGAATATGGAATTTCCCTGTTGTTGGAAATTAATCAAATAAATAATAAGTTTCAAGCAAAGCAGGCTTAAATCACAGGCTTAAACTGAAAAAAAAATTATTTTATTTTTTGTTAACAGTGTTTTAGAATATATTGCACAGTCATCAAACCTGATGTTTTTATTTAAGGCTGAGCTTGAGTGACACAGTCAATTTACAGAGAATTTTAATTGTAATCACAAACACAAAACCAGATTTTATCAGAAGCACAAATACACAAATGTAAACTACTATTGAAATCTACTGAACACTTGGGAAGAACAGCAGAGCATTAGGTAGAAATATTAGGCAGAAATAACTGTTTAAGATGCCTTAAATGCCAATAAAACATATTTTATTGGAAGTGTAAGGACTGATAGCAGCATACCAACCTGCCTAAATCACTGCGTGACTTGGCATAAGCTCAGATGACCAAGATGATTTTTATAAAGCTCACAGAATGAAAGAGGAAGAACGCAGTGGAAGTTTATTTAATCACTCTTAAATAGCTTCATTTCTGGAGGATAGACTTCAGTGTTTCTTGAAACTTCAGACTTTGAAACAGCTGGAAACTGAAATCTCTTGTTACCACCCTCACCCCACTAAAAAAACTTGATAGAGTTTCAGACACTCTGCTTGGCTACGCTATCAAACATATTGTCTGTAGAGAAAAAGAAAATTTTACCCCACAGAGACAGATATACTAAAAAATAAAAATAAATTAAACCATAAAAAATAAAGCTCTTGGTGATTGAAGTTTATTTTGGTAAACAATATTTCACTTACAAAGAGTGAAAAGAAGACCCCTTGTGAAATTCAAATATCCAGAGCTCAAAACTAATTTTGAAATGTTTATTGTTTTCATGTTACAGACACACCTGCTATACTCTGGTACTTATAACAAATTTCTAGCACTTAGCCAGAAATTAAGCCAGAAACTAAGATATCCAGTATCCATTGCTGGTGCAAATTAATGTTCATCTTTCAAAAGTGACCCTGTAAACCACTGTTCTTCACATACACCATCCAAAGTACTACTTGGAAGCTGCTTACATTTTTAGGCAACAAGTAAATAATTAGTAGTACCTTACTCGAGCTCCAACACAGAAATGAGGTATTGAATATCTTGTCATTTATTGCAGAAAGATTTTCAGTTCCACTCAGTTCTGCTGTCCACACTGTTATGCTGCCCATAGGAGCAAGATCAAATGAGGGTATGAGATAAAAATGTGTGAAAATACTTGTGAAATAGATGGATCACAAGTACATTTAGGCTTTTTCATTTTAAACCACACTTTTATTGCCACAAATTCACACACATGAAGTTATTTCCCTTTCCCTCCAGCCCAGTATGCTGGGATCCTATAGTAATCATGAAAGGGCAGCTGTTATTTTCCCACTAATGACTATGCTGGAATATAATAAGGAGAAGAATTCTCTCAAACACTGTTTCAGGAGGAAATTTTAAAACTCACAAATATTATGACTGACATAGAACAAAGATGGACAATGCAGGCAAGGAGGATAGTAGCAGCCGTAACTCTAACTTTGCTGCCATTAATGTTTATATTGTATACGAAGCCCTTTACCAACACGCTGATGGACTGGCAAAAAGAGCAAGCATACAATTTATTCCTCCTTACAGCAGCTATGGAAGATAACAAACGCAAATGCACGTTTCAATAGAGACAATTTTAAAATAGAGAGCATTATTTTGACAAGAAGAGAACTGCAACTAAAGATTTATTATTCAGTGGAATAATTGGTGAATGCATTATCTTATCAACATTTAAATATTACAATCAACTTAAATAATCAAAATTGCCCTACTGTTTTTATTGTTTCACATTAGTTCGAAAATAATTTATCTTATACTCACATTTTCATTTATGTAGATGAAATTAATACGTTAATACTCTAATTTATGTAAAATGAGAAACATAACACATTTTAACCCTCATTTGCCTATTCTGCAGGCCATGCATTCTCATATGCGCTGCACTTGAAACCAGCAGATGACATCAAAATGCTCGGGCCTGCTACCTATGCTATATGTGCTATCTATGCCCACAATGACACTGTGATAATGATTTTGCTAATTAAGGTATGCTTCCAGCAATCCTTGGTCCTTTTCTTAACCAAAGTCACTTTACAAAGTGACTTGCCTTGACTAGCTCACTCACCTCTTTGCAACATGTGTTATTAACGCCTTACTGAGACCTATCTAACTCTATATGCTTCATTAGTCTGTTTGCTCCAGTCAGGCATAAACTGCTGATTTTTGGATTATCTGCTTTTATCTGTTAATCTGCCCTTGACACACAGTAGAATTGTGAAGCATTCCAACAGGTGTTTCTGAACCACTTAGTGACTGAAATTGCAGAAGACTGCATGTTTTGCCAAAACTTGAAGGTATTCTGCGTAGACAGAATATATAGGCATTCTACATGTGAACCAAGTATATATTGTGTGTAAATAACATACTAAATTATGTAATGCTTAGGTACAGGAAAACTTACTCTAATGTGGTGGCATCAGATAACTGTGTTGATCTCAAATCAAAAGCATGAGATCTTTTGACTCTTCACAGAATTGAGTAAAGCTCTAGTTGCAGATCATCAGAACTCATTGCATGAAGCTGTATGAAGAAGCTGTATCAAACCAGCTATATGATGGTACAAGTTTTTAGACTGTTTGTAACAAGTTTTATGTTTAGCTTGTAGGGAAATCTGTCTTGCTTCTCCTTTGACTAATAGGGCTATAAAACAACCTCAAAAACCTAGCAAAATAAGGTTTAGCTACATATTTAATTGCAGAAAGATAGGGAAATTAGCATACAGAATGGTGAAGACAAGAGAATGCTGCTTACACTGTAATTCTGATGCCAGTCAAGCATCTGCATCATTACCACGAGAACAAGAATATGTATAAGTTTTAAGGCTCCCTAGAGGCATATACATCCAGCCGTATATATAACATGTGTGGGGCACAGCTACCAGGACAACGTGTTGCTCAACAGATGCAGTCAAATAATGTGGCATGTCCTCAATGATAGATCATACAAATTAAGAAAAACAGAAAGGTTTGACAGTATATTATCAATGGTTTGATTCATTCTTTGCTTTGTGTCAGGATATCCGAGTGGAAGAGAAAAATATGCATTTAAAAATATAGCTGGTGGGTTAATTGCTGAAACTTGTTACTCCATCACTGTTCAGCTGCAATAATGATTAGGGCATGGAGCATTACTTGAAGAATTAATGACCACCTGAGGTTAACAGTCCATGGCTAAGCCTTGAGCCTTCAGGTTTCTCAAATAGTCATTAACACCAAGGAATTGTCCTGTGCCTCCATCATTACTTCTAGTAAAAGTGAATGTTCTCCTTTTAATCTTCTTTTCACAAAATGAAAGTACTCAATTAGACTTTGTCATTAAAGCACACCTGCATTGATTACCTAGGAAAAAATAATGACAGCAAAATTAAATTTGCCTATTTAATCATTGAATCCTGATTAAATATTTGTTATAAACATTTCACTCCAATTAAGGTTGCATAAACCCCCAAAATAGGCAAGGAAGGGTATACAGTTCAAAGCTGTAATGTATCCTGACATGCTGCTTCCTTTTTCTTCCTTCTCTATTGCTTGCTGAACAACATATTATGTTTGTGAGAAACTTCACAAGTTAGATTCGGTATCAATGGACTTTTAATATGTAACAGTAGTTAGGGAAATACATAAACATTTCAGCAATCTGACAGTTAAATTGATTTAAAGCACAGTGATGAAATTCTTAAAAGAGTTGGCTTTTTGTTTTTTAACTCTTTTTTAAAGTTTCATGTTTTCATAAGCTTCCATTCAAAACGTTTGCCTGTAAACTCATTACTTGATATAACTGGAGTACACAAATGTTCATAGAAATCAGGCAGTATACAAACGCACTTGAACACATCAACTGAAAATATCAATAAACATCTAAAGATTTTTCTTTCCTCCCTGTCTCATTTCAGCTTCTCTAATATAAAAACAGATGGAGCAGCATAAAACCAACAACATCTGATCCTAAAATATCCAAAAAATTTTCAGGTTTCCCAAATGCTTCATTGCTCCTTCCAAGTCTTTTTCAGAAGCTTGTTTCTTGCTTTTTCAATGTCTCTATTTAGGCTGTAGAAACCATACCAAAGGCCTCACCTGCTTAGGCACCTTTTCTTTAATCACAGCACTAATGTGAATGACTTCAGTAGAGAGGCTGACATATTTGTTCACTTTCATGATTCTGCTATCAAATCAAGGATCTCAGAATTATTTCAACAGTAACAATCTGAAAGAAATTGCATGTATTCTGTGGGTTGTCAATAAAGCAACTATGAACAATATTTCAGCCTTGATGAACTGGATGGTGAACTAACAGGAAGGTTACCTGCACATATAGCTGGCTATTGTTTTTCCTCCCTGCAGCTGCCAGGTGGTGTTGAACAGAACAAACTGCTATGCATAGTAGCTGAATTTTTATCAGGTAAATGTGCCATTACACACATTTTTATCTATTAAGATGCCTTAAGGGAATGACATATGCATATTTGATCCAATTAAAAAAAATGAATAATCAGCATGTTCTTTATGTTAACTTTCACATGCTAAATTATAAATTACAAAGATAGAATCATCTTTCTATCAAAAAATCCTCATCTGATCAAAGTAACCAACACTACTGGAAAAAAAAACAAAAACAGAAACAAAAATACCTTTACATAGCCTGCCATAATTTAAAATATAAGAAAGGTTATTGCCTGGCCTACGTGTATTTAATAATAATGAAAATAATAATAATAGCCTCTTGTTATTCATAAAGAAAAAAAATAATTTTGTAGGCTGGATTATGGATTCTGGTTTCATTTTATAATACTGCAAACATATTAAGGGTACAATTCCATGGGCCTCACATGACAAAACACTAATCAAGACTTTGGTTTTGTTCATTTTTTAAATAAAGGAATGGCTACTGTAATTAAACTTACAGGAGTCATTTTTAGATGCAGTAGGCGGAATGAAATGAACCGAGGCAAAACAGAAATCAAAACCTCTGAATCTTACTCTTGCAGAGAGAACAGGGAAAACTTTCATGGCTGCATATGGTCTCATCTGAAAGAGCACTTCCCACACTGACTTCCCACTAGTACTTTATGAAACATTGGTTCAAAACTGATTCGAAAGAAGGATGACCTAGTGAGTCACAAGTATCATTTAAGGAAACATAAATACCTCCAAGACCTCTTGCCTTACTGTTTGATCTTATTCTATTCATAAGAGCATCTTTTGAGATTGCATACATTTATGAAAATATTTCAATAGATCAAAAAAATATTTTCCGTATGAAAAACATTCTTTCCAAATTTATTATGGAAGCAGTCAAGAACTCTTATCCTCCAGCACTTTGCAAGTAAAACCACAGTAATAATTTCTAGGCCTATCACTGCCACCTTCTGAAACACTGAAATGCTAGTTGTATAAATTAATTAAAAATACTATATCCTATATATCCTTTAGTAATATAGAAAATGTTTACTCCATGTAGAGCACCTCATTGTTAAAACCAATTTACTAACCTGTGCATGTTTACAGTTTTTACTACAAACCCACGACAGAGTGAAGGTCTTGCAATTTACCATGACTAGCCATTTGTGAAGGACATATTTTTTTTTAATTTCACCATTAATGTGTTATTCTGTAAATAGATAAGGACTGATGCAGGTTTAAAATTAAATTTACACTTTAAAAACCTCAAGATAATCTTTTATTTCTTTAAGAAATTAATTCACTGCTAATGAAGGACAAAAGACTGACTAAAGCAGTAATTTAACCTTTCCTTCTTGGTAAGATCAGTTGAGCTACCGCTTCGCACTTACAAGGGTATGCCTGAGGAACAAATCATTTTATACAAATTCATATTCAGTGAAATGCATATACATGGTAGTATTGACAGAATGCATTAACTGGAAATTTACAGAGCCACCTTCAGGTTACTGGAATAACTGATTAATGAGCTTTCCTAATACCATATGTGCACCATCCACAAACATTTTAGAGATTCAAGTTTGAAATTATTTTAACACTTATAACTTCTAAAAATAACTACATGTACATTCTGCTTTTCAAAAGGAAAAACACAACTTCCTAGCTCAGAGTAATGTGATAATCAATATAATACCAGCCTGACCAAAAGGAAAAAAGGAAGCAGCAGTAGGATAAATCCTGTTGGAGATGTCTTCACTTATATTATCTATTGAGATATCATTCCTGTCCATCTTTTTTCCTATTTTACACTTGAATTCTGTTATGTTATGGTCTCTGGTTTCAACTAGCAGCATGTAAAAAGCCTTTCCAGATAATAAATATGGCACTTAAAACTTTCAGCTGTATTTTCCAGGACAGACTGGCTAATGGAATCTTTGTGTATCAAAAGATACTGAAGACTAAATTTTTGTCTCCTATGGAACTTTGCGAGATCATGTTGGAAGGCAGTTTTACTGCATGCTTTACTAGCAACCTAGTTCTCAGTAGCACAGTACTGTCAGGAATTTGTCCAGATAATTCAGTGTGCACAACTACAAGAAAGAAAAAAGTCCTTACAAATCAACATCATCTCAGCCTAACACAAAAACAACCTGAACGAAAAAGAATCAAGTAATATTCATAATCCTCCTGCTGAACAGCATTCCAATGTTGCAGCTAATCTTTCATCATTCTACATATGATTCCAAAACTCCAAACACCTTTCTTTGTCTCTGTCTGTACCAGCACTGTTGAGCCCCAAGCCTTGGGAACTAAAATCCAGATTGACACAGAGATTCACCATCAGTCAAAGAAGAGTTGGTATACAAAATCACAGAATCATAGAATCGTTAGGTTGGAAGAGACCTTAAGATCATCTAGTTCCAAACCCTCTGCCATAAGCAGGGACACCTCACACTAAACCATGCCACACAAGGCTTCGTCCAACCTGGCCTTCAACACTGCCAGGGATGGAGCATTCACAACTTCCTTGGGCAACCCATTCCAGT
>JBCJKH010016525.1:4626-16476 GCA_039877255.1 Loriculus beryllinus
CCCAGAGAAGCTGTGGCTGCCCCATCCCTGGCAGTGTTCAAGGCCAGGTTGGACACAAGGGCTTGGAGCAACCTGGTATAGCGGAAGGTGTCCCTGCCCAGGGATTGGAACTGGATGAGCTTTAAGGTCCCCTCCAACCCAAACCAGTCTGTGATGATTCCATGACTCTCCATGTGTGCTAGAACATGGGAGGTTTGTTCCATATGTGCAGCAAACATGAGGCAGGGCTCTGTCTTGCCTTGACCCAATGCCTGTGTTGGGGCTGGTCTGCTGAAGCTTCTGCCATGGCACTTTGAGGCGCTGCAGCAAGGGCCTTCCCTTCCCCAGCTCCATGCCAGCAGCTCCCATTGAGGGGCAGCTCCATTGAGCTTGTGTCCCACAGGACCTTTTCCACAGAGCTGCTCCCCAGCCAGGCAGATCCCAGGCTGTACTGCACTCCTGGATTGTGTTTACCCAGGTGTAAGACCTTACACTTGTCCGTGTTGAACTCCATAAGGTTCTTGTTAGCCCACTCTTCCAGCCTGTCCAACTCGTCCTGCAGGGTGACCCTCCCTTCCAAAATGTCTTCTCCATTCAGTTTGGTGCCATTGGCAGCTGGTAAAAGCTTAGGGCTTAGCTGTCTATGTGTTTCCAAGGCACGAGAGAGAGCACCACTCTCTCGTCCACCCTCCTGCCCACAGGATGATAAAGCAGCAGCAACAGATGCTGCTTGTCCAAGACAAGCTACTGGGCACTGGCAGAGCCCTCACAAGCCAGGCTGTTATTCACACCCAGTATTCCCAGTAAAAAAAACCAACAGAAAGGCCAAGCACAACTGGCAGCTAGCTCTCAGCCAGGATCAGCAGTTTGGGTGCTGGAGGATGTCAACTTTGTTCATTCAACTTTGTTCATTCCGCCTTTCCCCTCATTTTATGTGTGTCATCGTCACATCCCCAGTCCACCTAAGCCATTTATTGCAAGCAGCAGCTCTGTTTAAGCCAGTCCTTTTCTGAGCACAAATAGCTCTCAAAATCCATGGGGATCATCTCCTAAGTTGGTCTATTGTGTAAAACTGCTGATAGCCCCCAAGTCCTCATGCTCATTTAGGAAAAGCTGAATTCAAGAGAAGAAAGGCATGGCAGAGATCAGAGACCAGCGACTGATCACAGACAATAAAAAGGAGGGACAGCACACACACAGCACAGCCAGGGTCTTGGAAATTTCATGCATGGCAGAACACACGAGGGGACCCCATAAATCCTCCCCGCTACTTCTCCCCATCCCTTCCCAACAAAGTCTCCTTCCCTGGTACTGTGAGAGACAGTGGTGACAAGCAGGGCTGAAAGCAGAGGAGAGGGCACTGCCACCTTCTGCTGCACTGCTACTCACCGAGTTGGTCCCCAGGATCTGCAGGTTTGGCTTCTCTGACTCCAGCAGCTTTGCCACCATCTTCAGGAAGCTCTCCACAAAGAGGTTGATGCTCTGGCAGTGGCAGGCCATGAGGAGCTGGTCCAGGGCCTCCATGGCAATACACACATACCTGGGAGCGGGCAGAAGCCAGGGTCACTTCCTGACAGCAGAGTAGGCATACAGTCATCCCTCCTCCTCCCCTCTTCCAAATCACCTGGGTGCCCACTGGCAAAACAGCAACCACTTTTACACCCAAAACACTCTCAGGATATTTTTAGATGGTGTTTGGTGCACCCAGCATCAACCTAGCAAGGATCCAACAGCCTTGGGACCAAGGTCACCAGCAACACCCTGCGCTACCCCCACACTGCCCGTGGACTTCTCTTGCCTAGACTGGTCTTTATATCCTGTGAGGGAACAGTGGACTTTCTACAGGGTGGGCTCAGCATCAAAGGCAACTGTTCTTGCAGAACACCTGATCCTGGCCAGGGATAACTCAGAATTAGACAGATGTGCTCCAGAAAAGCTCTGCTTAAAGAAAGCAACCCTGCAAAGCATATTTATATCACCAAACCATATACATATCTGCAGAAGCTCCTGCAGAACCCCCCTCTGGCAGCTGGTTATGCTGCAGGCTTCCACAGTGCATCTTCCAGGCTATTTATTAAAGCAGCTCTGCAATGCCTGCCTCTGAGAGGAAGCTGGAAAACCTTGTGCCCAGTGATGAATCTCAGCTGGGTGCCTGACACAGAGGTGACAAGTTTCCATGGGCAGGAACACCTTCCACTAGACCAGATTGCTCTGATCTAGACCAGCCACCTTCCACTAGACCAGCCTGGCCCTGAACACTATCGTGATCATGTTGAGCTTCTCATCAACCAACACCCTCAAGTCCTCCTCACAGCTGCTCTCAGTCTAGCCTGTATTTGTGGTTGGGATTGCCCCAACTCAGATGCAGGAGCTTGCACTTTGCCTTGTTGAATTTCATGGGTTTTGCATGGGCTGGCTGAAGAAGTTGTCAGGTGTTGCTTCACATTTTCAAGACAAATTGGTCCATTTGCTCTGCCAAAGTCTGTTTGCACGCTGGTCCTGCAGCTCTTCCTACAGCAACAGCATTTGGTCTGTTGCCAACAAAGTGGCATGAGCCCCTGTACAGATAAATTCTGCAGTGATCACACTGACCTCCAGCTGCTGCTCACCCACTGAAAAAGCCCAGTGGAGAAGCAAATCCTAGCCTCTGGGCACTCTGGGCAGGAAATGCCCAGAATATAGAAAACCAATAAATGATCATTGCACTGATTCTCACAGCTCTCGTTTTTCTCACAAGACCTCTGAGTATCCAAACACCTGACAAGGACCTGGTACCAGGACACTGGGAATAAAACAAGCTTTACAACTCCTTACCATCTCCCTTTGGCTTCTGCTCTCCACACAGCTGTGAATCTTTGTACCTTGGCCACTCACATCAAGACCCAATCTCCTACCATGGCCAAAAGCAGGAGGCAGAAATCCCAGATATCTTGACATCAAGCATGATTCCTTCTCTAAGCTCCACTTTTTGAGCCAGCTCCTTGCTCAGCTGGATTTACAGCTGGGTAGCATGAAGCAGCCACCAGTTTATGCTGCAAGAGGGGAACCAGAAAGTACCAAGCTCACCAACAGCAAGATGAGCAAGAGCTGCCCATCTACTCATGCCAGCTCTATCTGCACATTCAAGGGGAGCTGCAGAGGCAGCTGCCCTCTCAGGGTAAAAGCAGGGGTCTGATAAACCCCTGGACTTCCAAGTTCCAGCTAGTAAAAACACAAAAGATTGATCCCTTCTCTTGAGCCCCCAGAACTGTTGAAATCTGGCTCCAGTCTTAAGTAGACTCTCTGGTGTCTTGTGGCACGGTTGAGCTCACACTGCAGCCTGTCCTTCAGGTACCATTACAGCTCTTCAAGACACTGCAAAAATAAGTCAACTATTTCTGGATCCATGAGCAACTACCCATATGTCAAACTGGGTTAAATCTGACCCAGAGGGAAAAAAAGGTACAAAGAGGTGACTGACAACCAGCATGAAGCATCAAGCTCCTTTCTCATAGGAAACAAGGCTGAAAACAACATTCTGTGCCCAATATTATTGCAACAGTATGGCTTCCTTTTTGGGGACAGCTGGACACAGGCCACCAAGAGGAAAAACAAACACTTGTGCAGTTGTCACCTCCAACCTACTCTAACCATCCTCTTACAGATGGTGGGTTGCATTGCTACAAAGTCAAACAGGAACACTTCCTTTTAGCGGTAAAGGTAATAAAAAGGTGACAACCAACAGGCCTGAAATCAAGGCTACCATCCTCTTGCACGCAGGAGAGGAACCCACGTGCTCTGCTGCTCTTCTGAAGCCCAGACGTGGTCTCTGCAGTGGCTCTGCTGCTCCAGCCAACACCAACCTACAAACAAAAGGCTGATCCAAACCCATTTCGGGCATTTCAAAGTTAGACTTTGAAAATTAGCTGGTGCTCCAACCCAATTATGTGCCTATATGCACAGGCAGTGGAGGAAGGAATATATTCCCCCCTTCACCCACCGAGGCTTGTCATTAGATGTCAAAAGTCTTTGAAATCCATTCTTTTCCCAACACAGGAAGCAGAGCCTGTTAACATCCACTTAACCGCAGAACATCAGGCAGAGCTTTGAATGTCCTGTCATTCCCAATGACGGGCGATGCGGATGAGGCTTTGAAGGTTTTCCAACTTTAACACTTCTTAGGCAGGCTGCTGGCTTCTCTTCCCCCAGGATAAAAGGCAGGCTGAAGATCATGCCACGAAGCTGAGCTGTGTTTGCGTACCACGGCTTTGTTCAGGAGACAACAAGAATCAATCCAGAAGCTATTTCAAAGGGAAGGAGCCCTCCCAGGCTCCCCCAGAGTTTCTAATGAGGGCAGTCAGCTATTTCCAGATGGGTGCTGCCCTCATTGCAGTAAACATGGCACAGCCTTGCTGGAATTGATGTGGGAAGGAAGATGAAGGCAACAGGGCCACGCAGCCAGACAGAGCAAACACAGCAATCCCCATCCAGCCCAATACATCCTGCCACGTGTTTACTGGGAAAGCGTTAACACGCTGCCCCTCATTCTCGTTCCCACTTATGTCACGTCACCACAGCTCAGTAGAGATGTGCTTGGGGTGCAACATACCCAAGCTTGTCCTAAATAACTCCTAGCAAGCTGCAGACAGTTTAGCTGCTTGCCTACACCTAGTCAGACTTCCATCTGGCTCTGGAAGAGTGTGGGCTTTTAACAGGGTGCCACAGGCTCCTGATGATGGCAGTCCTGCTGCTGGGAACAAACACCATACACACACAGACTCCTCAAGCACAGACAGCACAATGCCAGAGAAATACAACATGGCTCCCAGGTTGACTGGTCCCTTGCAGCTTTGCAAGGAGTTTGCACATCCCTGAATGCCCCCATGTCTCCCTTTTGGAGGCAGGACCTGCTCAAGTTCTCAGATTCAGGACAGTCTGGAGCATGCAGAAGCTGCATATCCCACATGTCCCACCCCTTGCCTGGGCTTCTTCTGCTATCTAGTGTCCTATCATTATGTCAGTCACTGGGGTGACTGAAACAGCCTCACAGGCCTTACCCATATCGGTGCCTGCTCACATCTCGGATGAGCCGCTCGGAGAGGTAGGCACCAATACGATCCAGCTTTTCCGGGGCAGACAGGGCATAAAACGTCAGCTTCTCCATGTTGGTCTTCACCAACCCATCCTGAAACAGAACCACACAGGGTATCATGGCCTCACACCCAGACCCAGCAATCATCATCAGCATTTCTGCAGCAAACCTTGGCAGCAGTGCCAGAGGTTTGGAGCAGATCCCAGCACTTCCCCACACCTTGTACACAAGGGAAGGCAAATGAGGACTGCATTTAGCTTTGGCTGAGGGCTCTCTGATGCTCCACATCCAGGGGTGGCCGCAGTGCAAGCCTCCATTGAGCACCCCAAGAGTCATTTGCCATTGTCTAGCAAAGCCCCAGCACGGAGGGGGACAGGTGCAGACAGGGACATCAACACCTCCAGGCTGCTGAGGCCAAACAACACAAGCGTGCAAAGCTGCCAGCCCAAATCCCTTGCACATGGAAAACTGCAGTGTTTCCTCCTCCCTACATGGCTCAGCATCAGCTTCTTCTCTTGTTCAGCTTTGCTGCCAGTGCCATAACAAAACAGGCACTCACTGTCTCCCTGGGTGACCCTAGTCCTGCTATCCTCAGCCAGGAGCCCCTCTCTTCCACTGCCCTCCCATCTTGGCTGTGAAAAGGAGATAGAGAGGTCAGATTTGGGATGCTCCAAGCACAGCTGGCAGGACATTCACCATCACCAGCTGTGCGAGGCTGCAAACAGGGCACCAGCTTCCCCACATGCTGGAAGCATAAGCAGCTTTTGAACTCAAAAGACTGGATGAGGCCCCCCAGGAGAGCCGTTGCTGTTAGAAGCTGCTTTCCTCATCCTGCAGAAGAAGGATGAACACCTTCAGGTCCAGTCCCTCATCCTCCCACCCCTCCATCCTCAGCATCTGCCCAGCACCTTTGAGAAAGGAGGTCTGTCCCTCCAGGCCAATGTGGCTGGAGGAGCTGCTTCTGTATTCCTGCTCGAAAGCAAGCTTTAAAGGAAAATTCAACCCTGCAGGTATGGTCTTATGTCAAAGATCACCTGCCTCCCAGGAGCTGTTTCTGTGCAAGTCATACCATGTCCCTGCACCAAAGCTTTGATGTGTAAGCACCAGAGCTGCTGCACATGAAGCAGTGCCTCATTTACCTCCGGGTCCTCAGGGAAGATGTTGTCAACGAGTCTTTTGTAGCGAGGACGCAGGGCGCCGCAGCAGCCACACACACCTGGAAGAGAAGAGACAGAGCCGGTCAGCTTGGACAAAATCCTCACAAAGGTGCCTTTGGTGGAGAACATATCACTGGATTTAAGAGGGAAGCTTGGGAAGAGAACAGGGCACCAAGCTGGTGACACCCCAGATTTCTGCAGCCAAAGAAAGAAACCAAGGAAGAAAGTTACAGCTGAGAGGCAGGGAACTGGCTAGTGACCAGCATCATTTGACGTAGGACAGCAGGGTTATCTGCTTTTCTCACCCAAGAAAACAGCCCCCAGAGACTAAGATGTCCAAAGTTCCCCTAAATCTGCACCTCTCTATCTCACAAGGTCCTCTATTGCAGGTCCTCGGACCCAAAGCTCTTTTCTTCTACCACTCCCCCGAGGACACACTCCTCACACCCTGCCCCACGCTCCTCATCCAGCCAGCAGCGATAAAGAGAGCACAGGCTGCTGGAAACAGCAAGACAAAAAAAGACAAGAGAGCATCTTATGAAGGCTATGAAAGGAAAATGCATTCTCCTGTTTGCAGCTCCAAAGCTGAGCTGTTCAGAAACACCAAACACCTTTGACTGCCACCCTACCTTTGGGCTGCTGGACCACCATCCCTGACCCCTATGGGGACCATCAAATGACCTGTGTTTCACAGGACACCGACACAACCATACCCAGACATGACAGTGGCTTGTCCCTGATGCACAAGTCATGCCCTGCGCAGCCTCTTCAACACCCAAAACCCCTCACAGCAGCAACTCCACAGGCCAGCGAGTGACAGAAAAGGCAAGCATCAGCCTCATCCCAACCCCAAGCAATGCAATCAGCCATAGCCACCAGATACCCCAAATGTGGCTGTGACCCCATGCTTCGCTTTCAGGGAGCTGCCAAGGGAAAAAGCGATCCTTTGCAACCTGGATATTTCTCCCTGTGCCATCTCCTGCTTCTCAGAAGTGCAGCACACCCTCCGCAGTAGCTGGGGATCCCCCCATCTTCAGCCTGGGAACAGCCGGCGGTCCAAGTTGGTTCTCGAGCATCCATGGTGCTCCCACATGCACCAAGCATGGGAACACCAGAGAGTTCAGCATCCGTGGGCACCTCCACCCTGACTAAAGCTGTACCAGTGCTGCCCTGCCTCCTGGATGCTGCTGAATATCTGCAGAGTTTGTTTATTTAAGAAAAGGGAAGGAGGGGGGGAGGATTGTTGGATGCTCTCCCCTCCCCAGCACTGCTCCGAGGACTTCGCACGCCAGGACCCCCTGCTCCACCACAATGCATTTTTCCCCAGGGTCTGGCGTTACTCGGGTGCTGCACCCCGTGGAAGGACACTGCTGTCAGCCACCCCAAAGAACCAGCCTTTGCGAGCCCAGGGAAGCGTGAGTAATTCGGGGCTGCTCTTTGGCAACCATCACCGAGAAGCAGAAGCCGGGGGGACAAAGGCTGTGCTGGTGGGAGCCGGCGACCGCTCCCACTGGAACGCATGAGCTCACGCCTGCTCGCGCCAGCTCCTGGCACCGGCACCGCTCGCTTCCTGCAATGCGCTCACTCGCTTCCTGAGCGTGCTGCCTCCGCTTGCTTTGGGGTCCCCTTGAGGTCCCCAGCATCAGCACTCCCCTGGCAACACAGAGGTGGCAGAGAGCTCCTTCCATCTCTCATGCTTTCCCTGCCAACTCCTCCGCACCTTCCCACTATCCAATATTTCTAAGTCTTGTATCCACTGCTCTCTCTCTCTCCTCCCTTCTCCGCTGCCTCCAATCGATTTTGCTCTTTTTCAAAAGTACCTTTAATCTGGCCTCTTAATAAATTCTCATTTGCCATTCACATAAACAAGCATCTGATGATCTCCTGAATGCTCTTAATAAATTCCCTTCGGCCAGGAGAGCCAAGGCAACATAGCTCATCTCACCTTGCCGGACCACGTGCATGGAGCCTCAGCATGGACCAGGAGCTCTCCCTGCAAAATAGCTGGAGAGTTTCTCCATAAGTGATCCCACTAGCCAAGAAGCGAGGTCCCCTCAACCTCTTGCACCCTCCTTGGTAATTATCTCACCTCCAGAAATGCGAATTTGGAGTATTTTTGGGATTAATGCACATTCCTAGCTCTGGGAGAGGAGCAAAGAGCTCAGCCATGCTCCCAGTCCATCACCCTCACCCTGATGAATGAAGCTGAAGAGCAGACTCAGCACAGATCCCATCAATAATAATTGCATAATTAAATGCAGTGCTTTCCCTCTCACCTAACAAGACCTCTTCTTCCAGAAGCAGGAGATTTTTAAGGTCTCTCCTAAAGAAAGCAGCAGCAGGGGAGAGGTGAAAACCTGAAGTGCCTGTCTGCAAAGAGGACCCAGGTGCCCCATTAGTTCCACAGGGCAAGAGGATGAACATGGTCCAGACAGGGAAAGGCAGGAACATTGTTCAATCCAAAACACATCCGGACACTGGTGTATAAGATCCCACCATGGCCCAGCAGAAGGACAGAGCCTCCTGCATTGCAATGCCTCCAGGTGAGACTCTGATGTCTAGTAAGAGGGCTGAGTTCCATGCACCAAGGCACAGAAAGGGTCTCTTTCACTCTGCTTGCATGAAACCAAGAGAAATGAGAAACTTTCCTGCTCCAAACCCTTGCTTTCTGTTGGTTTCGCCCAGCCCAGACATACGTAGGCACAGACAGGAAGACTGTAAATCCTTAAAAAAGCAGAGTATAAATGACACAGACCTTGAGGAAAGAGGCAGATTTTCCTTTGTTTTATTTCCCCCACTCCAGGCACTCTCCAGAGAGCAACAAACCTAAGTCTGGTCCTGATGTCAGAGCTAAAATCAGCCCTTTGCTTGGTCTATACAGGACCCCCCGCAGCACTAAACCCTAATGCTGGGGCTAGCAACCACACACACACACACCTGCCAGCCTGGCTACTGACAAGGGTCTCAGACAGACATTTCTTTTTCCAGACACTGTTTCCCTTTAGCACCCACCACACTGACCCTATGCACCTTGTACCCCTGCACCAGCACCGCTGCAGCGACAGCTCCTGCCCTGAGCAAGGCATTGACCGGCAGCATCCCCCCTGCGAGGACAAAACCCTGCAGCCACAACGCATTCCTTCAGCCCAGCCTGGCACCAGGTATTTAAAACAACAGAAAGATGACACCAAAGGTCACCGGCAGCCACAGCAGCTTCCCCCTCCCAGGAAATCCAACCCAACACGCTATGGAAAAGCAAAGCCAGGAGAAGGTACCTGCTCCGGCCACGTGCAGCATCTCCCAGGAGCAGACAGGGCCGGCGGCACAGAGCCGCAGCGCGGGGCCGAGAGCCCAGGTAGTCAAAGCCATCGCGTCCGGAGCGAACCGGGGGGCTCGGGGTGCCGGGTACCGCTCTCCTCCTCGCCGAGCGGCGGCCGGAGCCGGCCCAGCGGCAGCATCCCTGCAGGAGATGCTCAGCCGAGCGGGAGCAGCCGTTTAAATAAATAAGGGAGCTTTCAGCACGGCTGCTGAGTCACCGAGGCGGCTCCGATGGCAGCTGGGAACGGCGCTGGCTTTGCTCTGCCCGCGTCTGCACCGGTACGCGGGGGTGGCTTCGGAGCTGGGAATTTCGAGGGAATGGGGGCAGCTTATCAAGCTCCCTCGAGCCCAAAGCTCTCCCGCTGGGCACACGAAGCATCGGTCGTTTGTGGGCAGCACTAACAAGGGCGGGGGGGAGGTTCAGCAGGTCGGAGCCGACCCCGAAACAGCATCAGGGATGCGATAGAGACGCAGGCATGGACCCGCACGGTGCGTCACGCTCTCCTCCTGCTGGCAGCGGGAACCAAGGATAAGGGTTTTCTTAAAGATCACGTAAATAGGGGCACAGAGAAACGCGACTCAACCCTCTCCCTATGGAGGGAATAAGGTGGGAAACCCAGAAGTGGCATTGGCTCCCACAGCTACCAAGATACATGTGTCATCTCAGCCTGGGGTACCCTACTCTTCATCACCACTCTCAGCCGCAGCAGGTCACATCTGCGCTCTTGCAGGGGGACAAAGCAATCCAAAAGGGTCTTTTGCTTTGATAGCTCAGCCCTGAGAAAGTCGATCTAATTGGGGACAATTACAGTCTTTCAGTCCCAGCGACTGCTGCTCACTGCTATAACCCCCACTTAGCTGCTCCACTGGCTTGAGCCCCGAGGCACTCAGACAAACTCCTTGCATGTGCTTCCAGGAGGGTGGTTCACTGGTACCAGCTTTAACTGGGAATTTTGGTATCCAGCATGACCAGCTGAGAACAGGACACAGGCCTAAAATCACCTCGCACTCCCAGTGTTCCAACCTTAAGCCTTTCCTCGTTAATTCCCCACCCCTCTTACCATTTTAATAGCATCCTGGCAATAAGCATGGCTGGAAAACATTATGGCCATCTATATTATTTGATGCCTAGAATTTACTTCATAAAGGCACTCCAGCTGATTGCAAATAAATCTTAATTAAATCATGCAAAATCCCTCATTAAACCTAATATCCCATGAAGGTCACTCTCTTAACCCCAGGCAAACACCAGCCTGAAGGTAGGGGTTGTACTGCCAGCCCAGCCTTGGCATCCTCCAAGCCCTGCACTGAACCAGAGACCTTTCCCTAATCTGCTTAGCAAAATCTCATTTATGCAAGAGTCTCCTTCATACTCATCCTCTGACTTCCTCCTTTAGCACCCAGTGGGTGAGCCTGCCTGGGGAAAAGGATGAAGTCTCCCTGCTATGTGTTAGAAATGCCACTGAGCAACATTCAAGTTGGCCCAGAGACCAATGAGCTTTATTTTCCATACACCTCAGGGTGAGCAGAGGGATGGAGTAAGGAGCCCCAGACCATGGGAAAGGAGGGACAAATATCAGCCAGGGGATGAAACAAGTGATGCTGGCAGAGACAAGGGACAAGCTCAATGCTGTGAGGATGGCTGACACTGAGAAAGATGCAGGGCACTGCTTGCAGACCTCCTCCCTGAAAGCTGTTCCCAGGGGAAAGCCTGGAGCCAATAAGCAAGCATGGCTGGGAGCTCCCCAAGGAAAAGGCTTGCTCAGGCTCCTCTGAGCTCCTGTCACCAATGTAAGAGGCAAGAAAACCTCTACATTAAACACCCAGCTTCTGTGCCAGCCAGCTTCCATGTGCACCCTCATAGAGGCAGAGCAGATCCCCATGTAAATCAGTGCAACCCCACAGGCAGGCAGAGCTGTAAAGCAAGCCAGTAAATCTCTCTCTAATCGTGTTTAAGAGAGCCAAACATACTGGGCACCAATTAAAATGCAGCCCAGCACCCTCCTTGCAGCGTATGGTGCCAGGAACAGGGTAACTACAGCCCCCAAGCCAGGAGGGGAATCAGATCAAGCAGTTCAGATCAGCCCAGTGCAAAGAAGAGCTGTTGGAAAAGAGCAGCTACGAAAAGATGTGGGACCTTTACCACCTCTAGTAGGTGATTACGAACTGGGGAGGTGACTAAACCCAGCTCGCCCTTGCAGCTCTGTATATCAGAACAACGTCCTGATGTTAGTAGCTCCCCCATCCGTGGCAGTGTTCAAGGCCAGGTTGAATGGGGCTTGGAGCAACCTGATCTAGTGGAAGGTGTCCCTGCCCATGGCAGGG
>JBCJKH010016526.1:0-16731 GCA_039877255.1 Loriculus beryllinus
CTGGAGTATTGTGTGCAGTTCTGGTGTCCTCAACATAAAAAGGACATGGAACTGTTAGAACAAGTCCAGAGGAGGGCTATGAAGATGATCAGGGGACGGGAGCACCTCCAGGAAGGATGCTCGGGGGGTGCTCTATGGGGGGGTGTAGGGGCCCTATGGGGTGGAGGATCCCCATGGGGGTGCTTATAGTACCTTATCGGGGTGCTCTGGTGGGGAGTGGGGTGCAGGAGCCCTATGGAATGCAGGAACCCTATAGGGGTGCTCTGCTGATGCGGGGTGCAGGTCCCCTATGGGGGTGCTCCGCTGTGGGGGGAGTTATAGGATCCCTACAGAGTGCCCTGCCATAGGAGGGTATGTCCCTATGGAGTGCAGGTCCCCTATAGGGGTGTTTTGCCACAGGGGTGGGTGACAGGACCCAGGCTGGTTCCAAGGACACTTCTCGCCTTCCTGGGACCCTTGAGCTGCCGCCCCAAAAGCATCCTCAAACCACCCCCCCACCCCCACCCCCCATCTGGGCCAGAGCAGGTTTGAGGATAGAACATCACCAAGTTCCTGATTGCATTCAATTCTTCTTTGGAGAGCTAGTTATGGGGAGCTGAACCCCACAAGGAGAATGAGGGCAGTGCCACATCCCACCCCCATGCAGCTTCCCAACCAGCACTGCAGAGTGGAGAGAGCCAGGAGAAAGGGAAAACCCCAAAAGAATAGGAATTAACCCCAAATCGCACAGAAAGTGATCCATCTGCAGCAATGGGGAGGGGGCTCAGGGATAGTGGGAAAGGCTGGGAGCAGAGGGACAAATCCCACTTCCATGGAGACTGGTTTCTCAATGCATGTGGGGAAGGCCAATGGCTTCTCCAGGCAGAACTCAGCAAAGCAGAGGGGCTGTGGATGCCCCATCCCTGCTGCCAGCTGAGGGGTGGGCAAATGAACTCCACATCACCTGTGCACACCCCGATACCATCCTCAGACCCGTCCCCATCCTTCTCCCCTTGTAAGAAAGACATGGGTTGTTCTGGGGTTGTTTCAATCAGTGTACAGGAAGGCAGAGATTCATCAGCTTTAATGAATCTTTCTCCAGCTCCCATTAAGGAGGTTGTGAGAGTTGTAATTTCTTTCCTGGAAAATGAGGTTATGGAAAAATAACAGGACAAATAGTCAGGTAAGAAGGGAAAACGAGTAAAGGTGGTAATGAATCTGTTAAAGAACGAAACAAAGTGTTCTGCCTGGAAGGAGGATTTCTGTGTGGTCCCTATAAACCTGCGATATCAGCTGCATTCAATACCTTATCTGTAAGTTAATGACCACGATCCCACTGCCGTGATGCTGGAAAGAGATTGGATCCTGATGGGAGACCAGTGCTGATGCCAGGATGGCTCCATCACATGGAATTCCAGCTCTGTCAAGCAAACTGCATCTATTTGGCAAGGCTACATTCTCAACAACAGCAATACTGATGTTGTTGCTATGCTAAGTACAGCTCTACCACACTCTCCAATTTCCCTGTGACTTCCATATATATGGAACAACAAACGGGTGGCTACCAAGAGTTTAAAGTCGTGAGTTTATTGCATATGTAACAAAAATGAACATGACCTCCTGGGTCCAGCCTACTATACAATCACTGTTGATTCCAGCTGGTTCCATAACCACATTAAATAGAACTAGGATTTCTTTAAATACTTTGATTTAGACATAAAATGAAACATTAGTGTACAACTTTCACAAAATAAATCTGCCGTAAAAACAGTGGGAAGAAGAACAAGGGTAGCAGCAATACTTAAACATGACATTACAAAATAATAAATTAAAAAAAACAAACAGAAAGAAAAGAAGAAAAAAAACAACATTATAAAGTGGTTGAGGAACAACGAAAGAAGTAAGGAATTAAAAACCAGATCCATACAGTGTCTCTGGGAACTTGCTGTGTGCACACTTGAACCCCTGTACCTGGGCTCCGGCTCCAGAGGGCCCCGAGGGCTGGATCTCTGCTGTCCAAAGTGGGTTGTGTTTTACAACCACCTCGACTTGCACTGAGGACACACTGAGGAGTAAACGTTGAGTTCACCGTCTGGAGCTTCCAGCAGCCTTTCTGAAGCAGGGTCTCTTCTAACGTAATGCCCGCGTTAACACCAACGCTCATGAACCAGTCTCGTTTCTTCCGCGATGTAAAACACGAGCAAAGTGGTGGTTTCCTACATCCCTGAGCATAGAGTATAGGCTGATGAGCGGTATCAGGGCGAGCACTGAAGGTCTGTGGTGCCAATGGACCAGCTTTTAGGTCTGCCTTTAGGACAGGAACAAAAAGACATGCTGTACCTTGTTATCTCCTTCGGGTCAGATCCAAGAGTATCCATGTACAAGGCGGAACAATGACATAACGAACACACCAGACTCGATGTTATTCTTTGGGCAAGTTTGAGAAGTCACAACCAGTTCAAGTGCTGGCAGACCAAGTGGGAATGAACACACAAATTCAGACAGCGGAGGTTATCCCAACAGAGTCAATGGCTCAAGCTGTGCAAACCCTTGTTTGCATTTCCTCCTTCCCTGGCCTGGAAACCAAGTCGTAGAAGAAGCCATCACTTAAACCCCATTCTGCTTCATTTCCCTCCACCCACCCGACCAGCTTTAAGGCCTGCCTCAAATGCACGTACAGAACAACACAAAAGATGTCTTCATCATCACTGAAGTGGCACAAAATTGCAAGGACAACACGATGGGAGAGGTGGTGAAGCTCTATAAAAGAGAACTGAAATCATCAAACAGACGGTGCCCTATTCCTGTTACTGTCAGCATGGAGGAGGTACCTTCACAAGGGCTTTTAACTACAGCAAATCCCAGACTTGTCAAAACACCAATCCTTTTGTGCATTCCATAAAATACTGACCTAGCAAAGCCATTAGGGACTATCATATGTCAACTGTGGCATTGATATAAAGCTACTTGACCTATAGATCTCCAAACCAAGGGTCTTCACCTTCACCTCGCTTGGTCTTCACTGAGCCAGTTGCGCTGCATGTAGAGCTTGCATGATAGGATTTTGGATCGTGGTGGGCTTCAGTATCTGCTTTTCTTCTTGTTTAATATTCCTTTAGTGAAAAATCCATGAGGCTGCATGCAAAGCTTTTGGGCAATAATCCATTTTGCAGGGGTCTCATCTGACTGGTTTATTGCACATTCACATGTACTGGAAGGGTTAAATACACTCTATGCATGGGTACTCTGCTACTCAACCAAGACCAGACAGATGCTTCTTTCCTCTCTCTCCTGCAAAAGATCCACATAGTCCGAACAACCAGAACTGTAGAAAGTGGTCCCCAAGTGCCAAAAGCTTCCTGCAGCACATGGGTCTGACTACACCTCTCCTTACAGTCTTGCTGGATAAGCATCTTCAGCCACCCCGTGCAAACCTCACAGTATGGTACAATTCTACACCTCCGATGCACTCCTCACTCCCAACACCAAACCACGAGTACAATGGTGAACGGAAAAGAAAGAAAACCACAAAGAGAGAAAACAGAGAAAGATGCCAGGGTTTTGACAAGAGTCTACTTTCTGTCCTATCACAGTTTAAAGCTATTATCAAATTCCATTAAAAAAAGACAAAATAGAAGTATTCCAAGTAGACGTCTTCTAAGAACGATCTCTTACCCACAGCTGAATTTCAATGCACTATTCCATAAACATAACATCTGTTATATGTTTCAGTAATGAATCTCTCTAAAAACCAGGCTTGCCAAAGAGAAAAAAATTCTATACAAGCAAGTCTGCTTTACTTAAGTTTAGACATGTTGGACAGGTCACTGGGTCTTTCTGAAGCTGTGTTATGTGTTAAAACACTGTCTCATCTCGGTGTGCAAACTGGAGGTGTTAGTGATTCACGTATTTGATTTGCTTCTGTTGCCCCTGGGAAGTTGTTTTAGCAAAGTGTTAGACAATAAACCTTTTAGTATTAGTTTCTGATATTTGAAGAGGGGGGGGCTCTGGAGATATCTTTCATCCCTACAGAACTGAAGCCATAAATTCTTCCCATAGCTTTCCATAACGTTTCAAATGTACTCGCTGCATAGCTACCCTTTACCTCAACCTCCAAATCAGCCTTTGCCAAGGCTAAAACCTTTGGAACAGAAGTCTGCTCTGTTAACTCAGCTCTTAGTGAGTCTCGGGAGCTGAAGTCACACAAACACACGCTGGGTAAAAAACAGCAGCACACCCATCACAGCTCTGGGATGGAACATGTTTTTATCCTCTGCCTCCTCCTCACAAGGCTTCTCTTCAAGGTACTTACATCGGAACGAACTATGGAAAGCGATTCTGCAGGAGGAAATCACTGTTTGTGTGCAAAACAATTAGATTTCAGCCAGGACAACCAAAAAGAAATCATACAATACCAGTTAAGCTGTCCTAGATTCCTTCACTTTTCCCTAGGTGAGCCACAGCTTCCACTGGGAGCTTCCTGCTAAGGCAGAACTTGGATTTCTTTACCTTTCAGTTAAGTGTTGACGTGGATGTATCTTCTGCTAGAAGGTGACTTTTGCAACCGGTGTTTAACATGTGCAATGCAAATCCTAGTGCCAGTCAGACACTCTGCACCCATCAGACTCTTACAAGGGCTCCAGCTTGATTTAAGACAAACTAACCAGGTACATCTACCAGCTGCAAGTCCTCAGCAAATTAAGCTGACTCCTAATTACACTTTGATTCTATGATTAAAAAAATCTCCCACGTGTCACTGACCCTATCACAATATGTGTTACAAATCTAGCAGAATATCCCGTGTAACCCAAGCCAAGTGCTGAACTTGGCTGCATTTCGTTGTCTGGGAGATGGAGGAAGAGGGAAGGGGTTATTGTAACAAAGGAGAGGAAATAAAGTTGGAAACCACCAACAAAAGCCCCTACCCCCCCCCTCATCCACCAGCGGCGGAAGGGAAACGGCCCCATCTCTAAGTTGTCTTTAAGTTCCGATGCTTCAGACAGCTTAGCAGGAAGTTCACAGCAAGCTTCTTCTAGCTTTTGATTTGGTGGTCCATGAGCTAGCATCTGTTTCCTTTGGTTGCTTTTTCACTCCACAGCAAACCCACATGTCTCTTCCACAGCTGTCAACAGCTTCTCATAAAGCTTCTCGTATGACTCGTAAGGCGGAATGTCGATCCGGTTAAAGCTAGAGGTAAAATAACAACACATTGAAACATTTTAGACTGGAGATTAGGAAGAATTCCTTCACCGAAAGGGTGCTCAGGCATTGGAAAAGGCTGCCCAGGGAATGGTGGAATCATCATCCCTGGAAGCATTCACAAATGGTGTAGATGAGGCCCTTAGTGACATGGTTTAGTGGTGGGCTTGGCAGGGCTGGGGTAAAGGTTGGACTCAATGATCTTAAAGGTCTTTTCCAACCCAATTGATTCTATGATGCTATATGAATCTAAACTCTATATTGGGGAAAAAAACCCTCTAAATAGCTACATATAGTTAGAATTTGGCCTCTTCAGTGGCTGAAGGAGACAGGATAACAAACAACTGTATTTGTGCAGCAGGAATGCATGACTTCATCGGGCATCTCTAGGTGGCAGATGTAGGAGTCTTGCAACTAAAGCAAGAGCTCAGCCAGGCTGCTCCCTGCTCTGCCTGCAGACAATCTGTGCTGCTGCTGAAATGATTTCCTGTCTCTGATAGAGTGAGACTTCCATAAGAGAGCCCAGGTCTGTGCCTAGTCTGTGCCAACAGCACACCTTCCCTACATTTGACATCTGAGATCTATTCTTTGTCATCCTGCGCAAGGGCTCATGGCTGGGAGTCATTTCCCAGTGGATGCTTTTGCTGGATCTCGCATATAAACAAACTTACACAGAGAAATAAACTTACAAACATCTCACTATCCAGAATAATCAAGTCTGGGATAAATGAAAACCACAGATAGTACAGAAGATAAGGCAAGCTGTAAGAAGAGAAGTGGATTATCTTGCTGGCTGCAGAGTATAGATATTTCCAAGCCAGCAGAGCACACTTGGAGTCACCTGTGTGTATCACACAGTTAATCCATACTCAGGACAAGCAGAGATGCTCCTTTAGACCAAGACAAAGGGAAAGCAAGCAGCGGCATGCGGAATGTGTTCATCTTACCAAGTGTGGGCTTTTGGCAGGTTGTCTGTGTTTGCATCTATTAAATGGATGGTAAATAGCCTGGGTCCTGCAGCGCCTGTAGAACCTTACAGACAGACATTCTAGTTAATGCACTTCAACAAAGCATCATTCCTGCACACAGATTTTGCTACTTATGTAAAGGCAAGAGAGAAGATTACAGTTCCAGCTGCAAACATAGTTATGGCACAGGCTGAACCTGTAGATCAGTCTGCAGCTGATGAAGGGGTAGCAGAAGCAATAGGGCTGTTCACGACAATCTGCAGACCAGTGTTTTGGAAAGCTGCTACATTCTGTATTACCAAAGTTGCACCTTCAAAAATGAACAGAATTAGGTACAGGAAGGTTTTAATTGTAAACCAGAAGCAGGTATTTTAATTTGGAACATCAGTTTACTGTCAGCCAACAGATGGAACATTATCAGGAGAATCACTGCAACCAAGGACGCTGCCACCTTTTGTGATGATAAAACCTACAATTTTAAGGCACTTGTTTTTAAAGTCTAATGGTTTGCTGCCAAATAATGAAGGGAACACGATTCTCATGTGCAAAAGTCATTTGGTCAGCTCTATAACCCCGTGTGTGCTTCCATGCAGTGGTTTTAACATCAGTCCAGAGTTGTGGGAGACTGACAAACTAATATTGACACCAGTCAAAGGCACTACACGATGGCAGATTTACCAGCTTCTCTCACTATCAGCAACGACTGAAGTGTTCACCATCAGCAGAGCTGCTGACAAATGTAAAACTGCTCTTGGGATGTAAAGTGCTTGAGTTATCCAGCCAGACACTGATACTTTACGAGGGGTAGTAAATACCCCATGATTTTTATCTCTTTTATCCCACCATAGATTAACTCAACCTCCACATCAGTCACCTTGTAAAGCCTTGAAACCTTGAAGTGGGACACGCGTCGAACCCGTCACAAACTGCAGCAGCCTTGCCCTTCTTTCTTCATCAAAAGTTTCCACTGCTTGCCAGAACCACTTCACAATATTGCTATCTGCCATGCAGTGCTTTAGACGGGTGTTTGACTTCCAGTCATTCAGGTCTATCTTATCCAGGCCTCCTATGATTAGCTGGTGAAGGATTACAAAACACTTTAACATGCAGAGTCATTTCAGGTTTGCAGCTATAAGAATATACAAAGCTTCATTTCATGAAGCTTCACGCTCTTTACGTGCTTGAACCACCTTGTTGGTGCAAGGTAATGTTCCAAAGCAGTTCAGAACAGGCAGTACATCTCTCCAGTTTAACAGCAATGAAGCTGAGGCCAAACAGACTTAAACTAGAACTAGAGTCTGCACAAGAAACTATAGAGTCAGGAGCCCATTCAAGACCTGCTTTGTTAGATCAATGCTACCTGAGAAGTAAAGCGTATCTTTAAAAGGGTACAGCACAGACTAGGAAGAAGACATGCCATCTACTGCACAACACAACATCACTCTACTGATGCAGGTTTGTTTTAGAAGTGAGAATACAACTACAGACCAGACACATCACTTCAATCTCTTTTCCAGGTCACACCAGGTTGTGAAAGGGAGCCACTGGTGGCAACGACAAATCAATTGCATACAAACAACTTCATCCAACCAAATGTGTGTCATACTCTACATTTCCCATAATAGTCCATGTTGAGGGTCACATTTCTGAGAGCTACCATTTAGCAGCTAACTTTCTGTGCCACCAAAGCAGCACTCTCAGTCGTTTACATTATCAGGGCAGTTGTGACTGTTCTGATGCAGCCAGCACTGAAATAAGTAATGGATTTTTAATCTGCCTTTCCAAGCAGCTAGCAAATGGAATGCAGTAACTTCATGGGATTCATCAGCATGCACAAACAACTAGCACAAAGCTAGTGCTTCCAATACTACAAATTGTCAATATGCTGTAAGTTGCCTTACAAAAAGGCAAAACTAGGGTGAAAAATTGCTGTAATGGGACTGATTTTAAGAGGGAGCAATCTGCACCTCAGGATGCAATGAGAAGACAAATTCGTTTCTGTTTGCTCTACACTTCTATTTTAGTCTACAGAAACCATGGCCTGTGTGCATACAGAAACAGCCATGATTGAGAAGTAACTGAAGGAAGCAAGTTCTGGGGTAGATAACACGTTAGGTCTTGTCAGCAATGCCTCAGAGTTGCAGTACTGCTCAGAACACCTGCTTTGAACTTTAATCCTGCATTAGGCAACCTGATGTATTTGCCTTTCCCCTTTTAAGCAGCCTTCTCAATAACATTAACTCAAAGAATGTCTGGAATAAACCAAAAAGGGTTTGGTTAAATGAACACAAAGCTTTCTGGTACATACATTGAAGTAAGTTTTGTGAGGTTTTCGTTTGTTCTTCAGTCAGTGCTTGAGTGTGGATCAAACAAATTACAGAACTATTCCATGTGGATAAAACACATACCTCAAGTTCCTTCTGGTCGAAAGGCTTAAGGAGATGTTGAGGAATAAGTTCATTAAAACCTTTCTGCAGAGCCAGGAACTGTGCCTCTATTCCTCTCATAAATCTCCAATTTACATACAACCTGGGGGAGGAGGGAAAGAAAAAGTCAAGGACAGTGAGCTAGGACTGGGCTTTTTATAGCAGAGCTGGAAGATGCTCATTTTACAGAGGAACTTGGTTTAATACACACATTTAGTACTATGAGAGCGTTTACCAGCTTCTTTTCCATCAACAATTCCTATCTTCTTGACATTACATTTACAGGGTATATTTTTGTTCTGCAATACCTGACATATTCTTTCTTGTTCTCTTCTGTCACTGGAATATTCCTGCCATTTGGTTTCAGTTCATGCTGTAAAATCCGCCCAAAAGCGTTGTGTTCCACACAAAATGTATGGTCCAGAACTGGGGTGATATCATTCTCTCTGACAACAGAAAGACAGGGGGTAAACCTAGTAGTCTGGGTAGTCTCATAACTCTCAGTGGTGATGCTTACGGTACTGAACGCTTAAGCAGTCTTCAGGGTAAACCTAGTAACTAACCATCTGCACTTCCCATCACTAGTATTGCCACAATGACCACTTTCTATATAGCTTAATAGATGTTGAAGAGCCTGATTAAATACTGACCAGATACTACTACAGTAATGTACTAACTAATAGTACATTAGATGTACTAATTAGAATTAGTACATTAATTCTAGTAGTACTCAGGATAATGAATAAAATCCTATATACACAAACACGCAGACATAAAGGTATATAGACAGCAATACTCTGATGTGCTTCATGCATCAATGTGAAGCATGGAAGAGGTCACATGCAGTGAACTTCAACATGCTCAGTAACTTTAAATACAGAATTCAAATCAGCATTTAGAAAAAGAAGTTGAGATAATGCAAAGCAAGGCTGAACACTGGATTTGTTCTGAAGCCCAAATTACTTCCATTTATTTCCATTTTAATCAAAGTTGGTTTTCTTTGGAACAAGGCTGTACTCCCCCTCAGATCTCTGTCCTGTGTTTGGATTTCGACACTCTGATACTTTACCATGCCCATGCAATGCTTAATGGTTTAGGATCTACTTTGCTGCAAGGAGAGCTAACACAGAGTTAGCTGTGAACACAGAGAAACCTTTCCTCAAGTACCTTGAGCTTTTTAACACAGTACGTACAAGATCCAGACTAAACTTTTGTGTAGTTCTGGGTCGACAGATTCCAGATCGGAGATCTGAATGGGCTTCCCCAGGAGCTGTTTGTAGAAGGGAACCGTGAACCCCCCGTTGATATAATGTCCATGGAACACAGCCAAACCCATTATCCGACCAACAAAATGGAAATAAGACAAATGGTCCTGCAGGGAGAGAGGGAAGAAAATCAGGCAGCAGGAAGACACTGACATCTTGTGGTTATATCTGCACCATCAGCTGTGTGCTCAGTGCAAGTTATCTGCAACCCTCTGGGCAAGAGGAGCCACCATTTTTCTTCCTGACATAACCAAGAACAGATGCACTTAATGATTACATGCATCAAACAAGTCTCTGTGCATTACCTGACTAATAAATTGGATACGAGGCCTCTAAACCTCTCAAAGGGCAAAACTCAGGAGAAAATCCCTATGAAACCTCCAGAATGTAAGAAGATGGGACAATTCCAAACAAATTACTTTATTCTGTTAGCCATCAAATGTTTTTTCTCTTGGGGAATCAGGCCACGTGCTTATTTCCTTCATGCCTTTCATGTTGCTTATAAGCTGGCTTTTGGAAACTGAAGCGTAAGTGCTCTGGCTGAGATTCTTCCAATCTATCTCCCTCATCTTACAGAACAAACGTCAGGAAATGAGACTCAAAGAAATAAGATTCTTATCAAAGGATACCTCCTCTATCATGTTTTTAGTTTCTGAACAAAACCCCTCTGCTTCACAGCATGTCAATATGAGAGTCATTAACACATTCTTACTCTCTTTACCCTTCACTTTACACTGCTGTCATAGAAGAACAGCTATAACAAAACCCCACAAAGTAGACACATCACTCAGAAGTTAATACTTACAGGATTGATAGAAGAGTCTGGATTGATTTGCAGCATGTAAATATTATCTGTGGAGTACTGGAAAAGTCCATAATAGGGATTCAGCATTTCATGGCATAGTAAATACAACCATTCTCTGCCCAGAAAGAAGAGGGAAAAAAAAGAAATGGTATTTAGAAGGGTGCAGCTTCCACTGGCATTTCAGAGCACACAATTACTGTGAATCATCAGTGCTGAATGCTTATTTCAAAATCAGACCACCTTGTACTGGTGTCCACTTGCAGACCAAAAGGGTTGCTTAAAACCCCATCACGTGTCTTCCTCCACTCACAGGCAGGCTTGTTTTAGTTTAGAAGTACTGAAGGAATTAACATCAATTAGAGAAGCTACAGCAAGCTGTTAACATCATCAACAAACCGAGCCTGAACAAGACCCACTTCTAAAAGCATCTTGACTTTGTACATAGTTCAGGTACTTGGTGACTGAGTGATCTGCTCCTCTGCAACCTGTACAGTATCAATAAACAGGAAGCAAAATTTGTTGTTTAAATCAGCTCAACCATTGGAGGTCTTTAGAAAAGCTATTTTAATGCAAATGCTTGATGACTAGAGAATCTCTGCTGTCAGCAGAAAGGCCAGATGGGGCACAGACCACATGAATTAGAAGAGGAGGAGTTAGGTAAATCTTCTCACCTTAGTAACATAGGAGGGCCCGAATGGAACTAAAGCTATTTCTGACCTCTCCAGGACAAAACCCCCTTTATTATTACATTTGGATGCCCATCCCAGGTCCAAAATACCCTGAGAGAGCTATCAACTTTCATGCTTAAAAGTGGAGCCATACTGATCTGACTTGCATCTGTTCCAGCAAATGGGCAATGATCAGGGCAACAGGAAGCCAACAGTGCTAATACTCAATGTTGCCCCAGGCAAGGCAGCCCAGACTGTTCTAACTCCTTTCCTTTGCCCCTGGATGGGTTACTGAAAGCCACCCAAGTGGATAACCCAGCCTTTGTGGATTTGAGCAACTTCCAATTGAACCAAAACAATGCATCTGAATACCAGCATGCAAAGATGAGCATTTCCATGATGCTACAATCAGCTCCAGAGCTCATCTGAAGCAACCCAAAGGAAATGATTATTTTTAAGAGGGAGGCAAGTCCTCTACATAAAGTTTTAGCTGTTGTTTAGGATTAGCTCATCTCCATTCCTGCTCCAACAGATCGGAATGCGACTGGGATCAGCCCTTTCTCCGTAAGATGAATACTCTGTCCTAAACAAGCCTTTTGCATTCACCTGGGTAATGGTGATGAAAACTGAGTACCTATAGAAAAGAGGGGAAACAAACACCTCAATCTTGCTTTAATTCCAGTGACAATCCCGAATACAAAGTCATTTTTGTACCAGTCTTTGACACCAGGAGTGCTGTGGGACAACTGTTGAATCACATGCTTCCACTTTCCCATCTACCGTATGAAGACTGAAGCTACAATCACTACCTATAAACCAGATCACAGATAACTCACATATACCATAAACAGACAATTTGAAAGGGAAAGATATCAACCACAGGTCTCTTTAAGGACAATCCTACAGTTCAAAAGCACCAGACAATCCCCTATCTCTCACCTTGCTACTCCTCCGTAATCCAGGCCTTCCTCTCCTCGGAATTTCACCATAAGCCTCTTTTTCAAGTCCTTTGGCCTCATCTTCATAATCTGACGGTAGGATTCCTATATGTGAAACAAATGGCAGTGACAAGTCTGCAACACTTGATAGTGATATCCCCTACCTCTCTTATGAAGCACGCTTACTGTAATCAAAGATCAGTTTTACTTCACTCTTCACTGCCAAAAGCTGCTATTAGGAGTAAAAAGTCAATGAAATACCTCAAATATCTCCTCTCTGGATACTTCAATTCGACAGTGACCAGCTTGTGGTTGCTGAAGGGAGAGCTCATGTCTAAGAACTTTCAACTTCTGTACCAAGTCTCTTTCATATCTCTGTGCAGGCAACTCCTCTCCGTCTTCTAGTGACCCCTCATTTGGAGCTGTCAGAGGCTGCTGGCTGGGCTCTTTTAGCTGGCATTGATGGCTTTGAAAGAAAAAGAAATATTCTAGAAGCACAATAAAACAATTACGCTGTTTTACACTATACTGTAAAACAATGATGGAAGAACTGATTAAGCTTCTCTAAAAGGAAGCTGGAGAGAAATGTGTATTCAGCTGGGTAACTCTATAGCATCATTGCCCTACATTCAGGGATGGAAGGAATACATCAGTTCAGTTGTTATATGGCAATACATTGTGGAAGGCTGTGGAGCATGATCACTGCATGCTGACTGAGCAGTGATTAAGAAGTTTGTGTGGTATTTCTTCTGTATGGAGACAACTTTCAAAGGTGTAACATGAAAAGAGGCCTCTAATGGAACAAACAAGAGCTTTATAAATGGACTTATCAAACAACCCCAGTGGGTTTTAATCCAGCTCCATGCAAAATAAAGCCGAGGATGCTTGACATAGTAAAAGTATTTCACCTGTGGTTATTAAAAGAGAAAGATTGCCCCAAATAGTTGCAGCTTCATACATTCAACTATACTTATCCGTCAGTGCTTTATTTGGGTGCAGAGCAATTATAGATACAGGTGTTCCCCATCTGGCTTTAAACACAGACACCTCAGATCCAGCAACAGTTCAGCTGCCTTTGCGTGATGCAGACACCGAGCTTATTAAATCCTGCTAAACCCAAACTGGCTGTGCACAGCACCGGGCAACCAGACTCCAGCTGGCTTTATAGTCCTGTTGTCTGGAGCTCAAGGGTGCATGAAGCCAGTTCAGATCTAGTGTAGCTAGCACAGAACTAGAACTGCTAATCCTGACAAGCTGTGGGCAGCCCCTCTATCCCACACCTCAGCATTTCCAGAGCTGCATATTCACTTCAGCACAGCTTGGGGTAATTTTGTCAAAGGAGCTTAAAGAGATCAGTGTTGTGCTGAAAAAAGGAAACCCTTAAAGCTGAGGGCTGCAAAGCACAACAAATACATTTTTGGAGAGTCTCATAGAATCACAGAATGGTTTGGGTTGGAAAGGGCCTTAAAATCATCCAGTTCCAATCCCCTGCCATAGGCAGGGACACCTCACACTAAACCATGGCACCCAAGGCTCTGTCCAGCCTGGCCTTGAATGCTGCCAAGGATGGAGCATTCACAACCTCCCTGGGCAACCCATTCCAGTGCCTCAGCACCCTCACAGTAAAGAATTTCTTCCTTATATCTAACCTGAAAGCTTAGATAAAACCAGCATTGAGAAGTAATGCTCAGACCCTGACTAGAGCATTGGCTGCATCTGTTCCCTGGTATCATTATCATGTGGTTTTTCACCCCCTCATGATTCCCAGACTGCAGTTAAAATCAGACAAAAGGTTTAAGGATCCAAACTTGACACGAATTGTGTATCAGGCAAGGGTCTTACTTCATGATGTGATGTAGTCGTGGATCTGTGAACTGTGTGGTTCTGTTGTTATGATCTACAAAATATATTCTTCCTGAAACCGTACTTCTAACTTCCCAACCTGGAGGCAAAGGTCCCAGTTCATCACAATTCACACTGTTAAGGTCTCTAAGGAGAAAAGCAAACAAAATGTTACAGCACTTCTGAAGTTAAGATGAAAGCAATTTACATTCAGGGGAAAGGAGGGGGAATGAATTTGGTGCTCAGTGATTCAAGGCCCTGAAAGTCTTTGGAAGGACAGGATAGCCATTTTAATGCTGTGTTTTTACAAGCCTCAATCTAAGCAGTGCAAGTCCCTCTGTATGCATGGTACACGGATAAAAGGGTACATCAGCAAAACACCTTCCGTCTCTGAAAGGCTTTGAAAGTCACAAGGCGATACAGCTTAAAAGTAACTTCAATGTGCAACATCATCACTTAGGGGATGACAGGGCTTCTGAGGGCTGTAAAAGGAGGAAGAGAGATTTTTCCATAGCAGAGTTTTCACACGAAAGTTTCCATTCACACTGATGTGATCCATGTGCAAAAAACCAGCTCTTAACCAAAGGCCTCTGCACCAAGCACTGCCTCCAGACACCCAGTTAAGAGGCTAAGGCAGCCAAATACTAAGATCACCTAAAACCAGAAACCAAAATCTACCTCTTTAATTAGACAAGGTTAGATCCTAACTATCTGACTGGTAAATCATTGAGAGTGAGGCTTTACCAACACATTCAGCCCTTTCATCCTAACTAAATTACGGGTATCATTCTAAGTGCTGCTAAAGACAGTCACTCACTTCCAGGCAGTGTTTGAATTCAATACATAGGATGTATTTACACCAAGCAAATGGAAAACACTTAAAGCCTCAGCCACCTAATAGAGGAAAACACTGAGAGGGGCAAGAAAAGGAAGGAAGGAAACCTGAAGATTATTTTTAGACAGAAAAGCTATTGTTAAGTCAAGTATTCTCTAGACAGTTGGCATGGATTCATCTATTATCCAGGGTTGAAGACATCAATTGATGTGTTTCCTTCCCTAAATCCAACCATGCAACATTGGTATAAATGAGTAAACTGAGAGGTTTTAGAAAGGTAGAAACACTTTGTACACCAAAGGCTTCATTAGTGTCACAGTGAGTATATGCCAGCAGGGGATACAGAGGCAGACAGACAAGCCTTTGTTAGGCTCCTTAAAGAAGATTATGGTTGTAGCCATTTGTTTCAGTCAGCTGTGCATCTGAACGTGCTGCAGAGATCTGATTACACCAAGTTTTAACCTACATCTGTGCTAAATGCCAAGGTTTTTGCACTGCAAGTTGGTAGCATGAAAGCCACCTTTAACTAGAAGAGGTGGGACTGTGACTCACAAGGCACGGTTGTGGCCACTTACATTGCTGGTCCTGAAAACCTGGCTCTAAGGCTTGAGAGAAGCAGCAATAGAGTGAACCAGCAATACTTATCAGCCTTTGGGCACACAAGCCTGACATGAGTGACATGAAGGAATGAGCACTGTCACTTCTGCTTCCAATGATACCAGCTAATCTAACATCAGCTATTTTCTCTCAACTTCATTTTTCATATCCTCTCTCATACAATGGTTTTATCAGCACTTTTGCCTACACTACTTTATATCATTTTTCTAATATCCTGCATCACATTCATGTATTACCCAACCAATGCAGCAGCTCAAGTCACAACCGTGTTTCACTCTCAGATCTGGCTTGCAGGTGGTCCAGTGAAACAGCCCAAATTCAGAGCAGCTGAGAGCCAGGCTTTAGTCACAAAGACCTGGATTAGCTGCAGGTTAAGGTTTAAAGAGGCTTTACTAAATTAATCACGTGGAGTAATTACATTTTCTAGCTGCACATCATTGATCTAAGGCATAAAACTCCTCAACACCATTTCAGGTTTAAGGATGGCATATAATCTCTGCCTCAGTTAAAGATAAATGAGCACTATGAGAGCAAAAGTTACACGCTCAATACTCAAGGAACAATGGCTTGAAGAAAAGGGTCACTTTTTTTCTTCTATTTGCAGTCTAAACTGTTTTCATTTAAAAAATAAAAGATTCAGAAGTCTGCAGCTTCACCAAAATCCAAAGTCAGATGAAGGCAGCAGGAAGACTTTGTCAAATGGGAATCCTAAAAGGCTACGTATTTTTTGCCCTTTTGCTTTACATGATTCACAAGTAGATAATTTGTGTTTTCAAACCCTTACCTTGGTGAAAAGGTAACTAGAAAGACCCCAGATTATTCCTCTTATCATAGGTCTCCCTTTGAGTTCAGACAGGCCATTTTACAGGTTTTTGCTTTTAAAGATTCAGTTTACTGCCACACACACACACCAAACCCCCTGACTTTATAACTACAGACACATACCTTGGTATCCTCGGGTCATGCCATGTGCTAACTCCAGTCTGTGTGTGCAAAAAATAAACCTGGCCCTGTACCGTTGTTCTTTGTTCTATAGGAAAGGAAAAAAGATTATTCTAACTTAAACAGCTGGAGAAAACACCCAAAGTAGAATCATAGAATCATAGAATACTTAGGGTTGGAAAGGACCTTAAGATCATCCAGTTCCAACCCCCCCTGCCATGGGCAGGGACACCTCACACTAAACCA